>JAJIBD010002392.1:0-20765 GCA_021461705.1 Cryptotis parvus
TCCATGGCAGGTTATTTATTTATTTCCCTTTCTCTCTCTTTCTCTTTTCCTTCCCCTCCCAAACTATGGATTATAGAACATATATTAAAGGGTTGTCGTGGTGTATCTTTTTGCCTCTATTTAATGCTCAGTTTCTGTTCATCTCTTCTCCCCATTTTTTTATTGGGTTGGCTGTTTCCTTCTTATATGGCTGTACCAGTGCCTGATAGATCCTGGATATCAATCTCTTATCAGATGGGTATTGGGTGAATATTCTTTTTTTTTTTTTTTTTTTTTTTTTTTTTTTTTTTTTTTTTTTTTTTTTAAACATTTTATTATACCACCGTGAGATATACAATTACAACGTTGTTCACGCTTGGGGGGTTTCGGTCACACAGTGTTCCAGCACCCCGCCCCTCCACCAGTGCCCCTCAGCCACCACCCATGTCCCCAATTCCCTCCCTCCCACATCCCGCCTAAATGGCAGGTTCTTTATCTCCTCTCCTCTCCTCTCTCTCTCTCCTCCTTCTCCCACACATTGTGGGTTGCACTCACATACACTTAGAAGCCATCATTTGCATTTTTTGTCTGTCCTTAATGCTCAGTTCTATGTTAGCATCAGAACTTTAGACATTTATTCACTCATGTTCCTTTCTCTATCTAAACCAACCTCTGACTCCCACACGCTTGTGGTAATTTCCACTTTTGGTAAGATCACCTAGTATATTTATGCCATGCAAATAAATGCAGTCATTCTATGTCTCTCCCTTTCCTTCTGACTAATTTCACTCAACATGATTCTTTCCATATCCATCCATTTATAGCAAAATTTCATAACTTCATTTTTTCTGACAGCTGCATAGTATTCCATCGTGTAGATGTACCACAGTTTCTTTATCCAGTCATCAGTTCTCGGGCATACTGGTTGTTTCCAGGTTTTGGCTATTGTGAACAGTGCTGCTATGAAAATAAAAGTGCGGATTGTGTTTCCGCTGTGCGCTTTTGGCTTTCCAGGGTATATTCCCAGGAGCGGTATGGCTGGGTCAAAGGGGAGCCCAATTTCTAGTCTTTGGAGGAATGTCCATATTGTTTTCCAGAAAGGTTGTACAAGTCGACATTCCCACCAACAGTGTATGAGAGTCCCCTTTTCCCCCACATCCACGCCAGCACTTGTTGCTTTTACCCTTTTGGATATGGGCCATTCTCTGTGGTGTGAGGTGATATCTCATTGTTGTTTTGATTTGCATCTCTCTGATGATTAGTGATGATGAGCATTTTTTCATATGCCTTTTGGCCATTCGGATTTCTTCCTTGTCAAAGTTTCTGTTCATCTCCTCTCCCCATTTTCTAATGGGGTTGGCTGTTTTTTTTTTATATAGCTGTACCAGTGCCTGATATATCCTGGATATTAACCCCTTATCAGATGGGTATTGGGTGAATATTCTTTCCCATTCCGTCGACTGTCTTTCTATCTTGGTCACTGTTTCTTTCGAGGTGCAGAAGCTCTTCAGTTTCATGTAGTCCCATATATTTATATTTTCTTCTAGTTGCTTTGTTAATGGTGCTTCACCTTTGAAGATGTCTTTAGCATCGATGTCGTGGAGGGTTTTTCCTATATTTTCTTCAACATACTTTATGGATTCAGGTCTGACATTGAGATCTTTAATCCATTTTGAACTGATTTTTGTGCAAGGTGTTAGACACAGGTCCAAATTCATTTTTTCTACATGTAGCTGTCCAGTTTTCCCAGCACCACTTGTTGAAGAGGCTTTCCTTACTCCAGTTTGGACTCTTTGCACCTTTATCAAAGATTAACTGATCATGTCTTTGAGGGTGGGTGTCAGGATACTCAACTCTATTCCATAGGTCCACCGGTCTGTTTTTATTCCAGTACCACGCTGTTTTAATTACTGCTGCTTTGTAGTACAGTTTGAGGTTGGGAAAGGTGATGCCTCCCATCTTCTTCTTCCCAAGGATTGCTTTAGCTATCCGTGGGGGCTTATTATTCCATATGAATTTCAGAAGTGTTTGGTCAATTTCTTTAAAGAATGTCATGGGAATCCTTATAGGAACCGCATTGAATCTGTACAAAGCTCTAGGGAGTATTACCATCTTAACAATGTTAATTCTCCCCATCCATGAGCAGGGAATGTGTTTCCATTTCCTCGTGTCCTCTTTTATTTCTTGAAGCAGTGTCTTGTAGTTCTCTTTGTATAGATCCTTTACACACTTGGTTAAGCTGATTCCTAGGTATTTGATTTTCTGTGGCACAATTGTGAATGGAATCGATTTCATAATATCCCTTTCTTCTCTTTCGTTATTTGTGTATAGGAAAGCCACCGACTTTTTGGGTATTGATTTTGTACCCTGCCACTCTACTATACCTATCTATTGTTTCTAAGAGTTTTTGGGTCGAGAGTTTAGGGTTCTCTAGGTATAATATCATGTCATCTGCAAATAATGATAGCTTGATTTCTTCCTTGCCTATCTGGGTGCCCTTAATGTCCTTTTTCTTCTCTGATTGCTATGGCGAGTACCTCCAGTACTATATTGAATAAAAGAGGTGAGAGAGGGCAACCTTGTCGTGTTCCTGATCTTAAGGGGAAGGCTTTCAATTTTTCCCCCATTGAGAATGATACTCGCTGTGGGCTTTTGGTAGATGGCTTTGACTATCTTGAGGAAGCTTCCTTCAATTCCCATTTTCTGGAGGGTTTTAATCATGAATGGGTGCTGGATCTTGTCAAATGCTTTTTCTGCATCTATCGATAGGACCATATGGTTTTTATTTTTTCTCTTATTGATGTGATGTATTATGTTGATTGATTTGCGAATGTTGAACCATCCTTGCATTCCCGGGATGAATCCTACTTGGTCATGATGTATGATCTTTTTGATGAGTCTTTGGATTCTGTTTGCTAGTATTTTGTTGAAGATCTTAGCATCTGTGTTCATCAAGGAGATTGGTCTGTAATTTTCCTTCTTTGTATTGTCTCTCCCTGCTTTGGGTATCAGGGGTGATATGCGCCTCGTAGAAGCTGTTTGGGAGTGTTTCTGTTTCTTCTATTTCCTGGAAGAGCTTGAACAGGACTGGCAGTAGGTCCTCCTTAAAGGTTTGGTAGAATTCGCCAGTGAACCCATCTGGACCTGGGCTTTTGTGTTTGGGCAGACTTTTAATTACTGTTTCAATTCCCCGATGGTGATAGGCTTATTTAGGTATTGGAGGTCTTCTTGTTTCAATCGTGGGAGGTTATAGGACTTCAGGAATTTATCCATTTCTTCTAGGTTCTCATGTTTTGTGGCATACAGGTTCTCAAAATAACCTCTGATGATCTTTTGTATTTCTGTTTTTTCTGTTGTGATGTCACCATTTTCATTTCTGATTCTGTTTATTTGGGCTCTCTCTTTCCCTGTCCTTACAAGTCTTGCCAGTGGCTTGTCGATCTTGTTTAATTTTTCAAAAAACCAGCTCTTGGTTTCATTAATCTTTCGGATTGTTTTTTTTGGTTTCCAGGTCGTTGATTTCCTCCCCTAAGTTTCACTATTTCCTTCCTTCTGCCTGGGTTGGGCTTCCCTTTGTTGGTCTTTTTCTAATATTTTCAGCTGTGAGGTCAGGTTATTTATATGGGCCCTTTCTTCTTTTCTGATGAATGCTTGCAGAGCTATGAACTTTCCTCTTAATACAGCTTTTGCTGTGTCCCACAAGTTCTGATAGTTGGTATCTTCATTGTCATTTGTTTCTAAGAATCTTTTGATTTCCTGTTTGATTTCTTCTATGACCCATTTGTTGTTCAGCAGTGAGCTGTTTAGTTTCCAGGTGTTTGGTTTAGCTCCCTGCTTCTGTGTATGGTTCACTACTATTTTCAGTGCATCGTGATCTGAAAAGATAGTCGACACAATTTCAATCTTTTTTATTTTGTTGAGGTATGCTTTGTGGCTCAGTATATGGTCTATCTTGGAGTATGTTCCATGTGCACTGGAAAAAAAAAGTGTATTCAGCTTTTTTGGGATGAAAAGCCCTGTATATATCAACCAGCTCTCTTTCTTCTATTTCTTCCTTCAGGTCCAGTATTTCCCTGGTGAGTTTCAGCCTCGCCGATCTATCCATAGTCGATAAGGCAGTGTTGAAATCTCCGACTATTATTGTGCTACTGTTGATGTCTTCTTTGAGGTCTATTAATAGTCGCCTTTAAGTATTTTGCTGACCCCTCGCTTGGCATATATGTTTAGCAGTGTGATTTCTTCCTGGTAAACATACCCCTTAATTATTAAGAAATGGCCTTCATTGTCCCTTTTGATCTTTTTCAGCCTGAAATCTATATTGTCAGATACGAGTATGGCCACACCCGCCTTTTTGGAGGGGTTGTTTGCGTGGAGAATGGTCTTCCAGCCTTTGACTTTGAGTCTATGTTTGCTCTGGTTATTCAGATGTGTTTCTTGTAGGCAGCAGAATGTTGGATTCAGTTTTTTAATCCATTTTGCCACCCTGTGTCTCTTAATTGGTGCATTTAGACCGTTGACGTTGAGCGAGATTATTGTCATTGGATTTTGTGCCATCTTTCTGTTTAACGTTGTTGTGGTTTTGGGTTGTCTTATTTTACAATAGACCCTTCAATCCTTCTTTTAGAGTTGGTTTTGAGTCTATGAATTTCTTGAGTTGTTGTTTATCCATGAAGTTGTGTATCTTTCCTTCGCGATCTGAAAGTAAGTCTAGCTGGGTAAAGAATTCTTGGTGAGGCCTGGAGTTCATTGAGTCTTTTCACTATATCCCACCATTGTTTTCGGGCTTGGAGTGTTTCATCTGAGAAGTCTGCTGTAAATCTCAGGGATGCTCCTTTGTATGTGATTTCCTTCTTTGATCTTGCTGCTTTCAGTATTCTATCTCTGTCTATCGCTTTTGTCATTTTAATAAGGATGTGTCTTGGAGTATTCTTATTGGGGTTTCTTTTAGCTGGTATCCTTCGGACCTCCTGTATCTGGGAGCATGCTTTCTTCAGTTCGGGAAACTTTTCAGCGATGATGGCTTTGACAGTATCTTCTTCATCAGGGTTTTCTTCTTGACCTTCTGGCACCCCAATGATGCGTATGTTGTTCCTTTTGGCTTCATCCCGATTTTCTCTGGTAGTCTGCTCGTTGATTGTGAGTCTTTTTTCCATCTTCTGGTGTTGTCTACAGAATTTCTGAACCTCGCCTTCGAGATCACTAATTCTTTCTTCAGTAGCTGTTACTCTGCTTTGGGAGGCCTTCTCCTGTGTTTTTCAGTTCACTTACCTCATTTTTAATATCTGTCATTTCTGCTTGTACTTTGGTCTGAAATTTACTCAATTCTGCTCTCAATTCCTCTTGTACTTTACTGAGTTTGTATTCCATTGTTTCTTTTATTTCCTTGTACATCTTTAACAGTTGCTTACGAAATTCCTTTTCAGAGAGGTTATATAGCTCATCGCTATTGCTGGACTCATCGGTATTAATAACTTCAATCGTAGAGCTTGAAGGACTTTTGCGCTGCTTTACCATAATGACTATCGTAGGTTGAAAATGAGTGTTCTGGGGTGACTAGCCAGTAAAGTTAGTAGGTGTCTGAATTACTTTGCAGCTAGGGACGTATAGCAAAGAGTGTAGGGGACAAAGCTTAATGTTATGTCAGGTAGAGAGAATATAATTGCAGGACGCGCTAGCGTCCGCGGTTTTGAATTTTGAGGTGTCTGTGGGTGGTTCAGGTGTCAGGGGGGTCAGGGTGGAGGTCTTGCAGTGGGAGTTCCTGCGCCGATGGGTGGGGGGGGGGCCCTCCTCAAAGCTGGAGCCGCTTCTCCTGGAGCCCGGGTCAGGCAGCCGCCCGGGGAACGCACCTGGTGGGAAGAGCGCAGGGATCTGCTGGGCGCCGGGCTGGATGGCGCCAGAGGGAGTTCCTGCGCCGATGGGTGCCGGTGGGGACCCTCCTCAAAGCTGGAGCCGCTTTCTCCTGGAGCCCGGGGTCAGGGCAGCCCGCCGGGGAACGCACCTGGTGGGAAGAGCGCAGGGATCTGCTGGGCGCCGGGCTGGATGGCGCCAGAGGGAGTTCCTGCGCCGATGGGTGCGGGTGGGGACCCTCCTCAAAGCTGGAGCCGCTTCTCCTGGAGCCCGGGGTCAGGGCAGCCGCCGCCGGGGAACGCACCTGGTGGGAAGAGCGCAGGGATCTGCTGGGCGCCGGGGCTGGATGGCGCCAGAGGGAGTTCCCTGCGCCGATGGGTGCGGGTGGGGACCCTCCTCAAAGCTGGAGCCGTTTCTCCTGGAGCCGGGGTCAGGGGCAGCCGCCGGGGAACGCACCTGGTGGGAAGAGCGCAGGGATCTGCTGGGCGCGGGGCTGGATGGCGCCAGAGGGAGTTCCTGCGCCGATGGGTGCGGGTGGGGACCCTCCTCAAAGCTGGAGCCGCTTCTCCTGGAGCCCGGGTCAGGGCAGCCGCCGGGGGAACGCACCTGGTGGGAAGAGCGCAGGGATCTGCTGGGCGCCGGGGCTGGATGGCGCCAGAGGGAGTTCCTGCGCCGATGGGTGCGGGTGGGGACCCTCCTCAAAGCTGGAGCCGCTTCTCCTGGAGCCCGGGGTCAGGGCAGCCGCCGCGGGAACGCACCTGGTGGGAAGAGCGCAGGGATCTGCTGGGCGCCGGGGCTGGATGGCGCCAGAGGGAGTTCCTGCGCCGATGGGTGCGGGGGGGGACCCTCCTCAAAGCTGGAGCCGCTTCTCCTGGAGCCCGGGTCAGGGGCAGCCGCCGGGGAACGCACCTGGTGGGAAGAGCGCAGGGATCTGCTGGGCGCCGGGGCTGGATGGCGCCAGAGGGAGTTCCTGCGCCGATGGGTGCGGGTGGGGACCCTCCTCAAAGCTGGAGCCGCTTCTCCTGGAGCCCGGGGTCAGGCAGCCGCCGCCGGGGAACGCACCTGGTGGGAAGAGCGCAGGGATCTGCTGGGCGCCGGGGCTGGATGGCGCCAGAGGGAGTTCCTGCGCCGATGGGTGCGGGTGGGGACCCTCCTCAAAGCTGGAGCCGCTTTCTCCTGGAGCCCGGGTCAGGGCAGCCGCCGGGGAACGCACCTGGTGGGAAGAGCGCAGGGATCTGCTGGGCGTCGGGGCTGGATGGCGCCAGAGGGAGTTCCTGCGCCGATGGGTGCGGGTGGGGACCCTCCTCAAAGCTGGAGCCGCTTCTCCTGGAGCCCGGGTCAGGGCAGCCGCCGCCGGGGAACGCACCTGGTGGGAAGAGCGCAGGGATCTGCTGGGCGCCGGGGCTGGATGGCGCCAGAGGGAGTTCCTGCGCCGATGGGTGCGGGTGGGGACCCTCCTCAAAGCTGGAGCCGCTTCTCCTGGAGCCCGGGGTCAGGGGCAGCCGCCGCCGGGGAACGCACCTGGTGGGAAGAGCGCAGGGATCTGCTGGGCGCCGGGGCTGGATGGCGCCAGAGGGAGTTCCTGCGCCGATGGGTGCGGTGGGGACCCTCCTCAAAGCTGGAGCCGCTTCTCCTGGAGCCCGGGGTCAGGGCAGCCGCCGGGGGAACGCACCTGGTGGGAAGAGCGCAGGGATCTGCTGGGCGCCGGGGCTGGATGGCGCCAGAGGGAGTTCCTGCGCCGATGGGTGCGGGTGGGGACCCTCCTCAAAGCTGGAGCCGCTTCTCCTGGAGCCCGGGTCAGGGGCAGCCGCCGCGGGGAACGCACCTGGTGGGAAGAGCGCAGGGATCTGCTGGGCGCCGGGGCTGGATGGCGCCAGAGGGAGTTCCTGCGCCGATGGGTGCGGGTGGGGACCCTCCTCAAAGCTGGAGCCGCTTCTCCTGGAGCCCGGGGTCAGGGGCAGCCGCCGGGGAACGCACCTGGTGGGAAGAGCGCAGGGATCTGCTGGGCGTCGGGGCTGGATGGCGCCAGAGGGAGTTCCTGCGCCGATGGGTGCGGGTGGGGACCCTCCTCAAAGCTGGAGCCGTTTCTCCTGGAGCCCGGGGTCAGGGCAGCCGCCGCCGGGGAACGCACCTGGTGGGAAGAGCGCAGGGATCTGCTGGGCGCCGGGGCTGGATGGCGCCAGAGGGAGTTCCTGCGCCGATGGGTGCGGGTGGGGACCCTCCTCAAAGCTGGAGCCGCTTTCTCCTGGAGCCCGGGGTCAGGGCAGCCGCCGCCGGGGAACGCACCTGGTGGGAAGAGCGCAGGGATCTGCTGGGCGCCGGGGCTGGATGGCGCCAGAGGGAGTTCCTGCGCCGATGGGTGCGGGGGGGGACCCTCCTCAAAGCTGGAGCCGTTTCTCCTGGAGCCCGGGTCAGGGCAGCCGCCGGGGAACGCACCTGGTGGGAAGAGCGCAGGGATCTGCTGGGCGCCGGGGCTGGATGGCGCCAGAGGGAGTTCCTGCGCCGATGGGTGCGGGTGGGGACCCTCCTCAAAGCTGGAGCCGTTTCTCCTGGAGCCCGGGGTCAGGGCAGCCGCCGCCGGGGAACGCACCTGGTGGGAAGAGCGCAGGGATCTGCTGGGCGTCGGGGCTGGATGGCGCCAGAGGGAGTTCCTGCGCCGATGGGTGCCGGTGGGGACCCTCCTCAAAGCTGGAGCCGCTTCTCCTGGAGCCCGGGGTCAGGGCAGCCGCCGCGGGGAACGCACCTGGTGGGAAGAGCGCAGGGATCTGCTGGGCGCCGGGGCTGGATGGCGCCAGAGGGAGTTCCTGCGCCGATGGGTGCGGGTGGGGACCCTCCTCAAAGCTGGAGCCGCTTCTCCTGGAGCCCGGGGTCAGGGCAGCCGCCGCGGGGAACGCACCTGGTGGGAAGAGCGCAGGGATCTGCTGGGCGCCGGGGCTGGATGGCGCCAGAGGGAGTTCCTGCGCCGATGGGTGCCGGGTGGGGACCCTCCTCAAAGCTGGAGCCGTTTCTCCTGGAGCCCGGGGTCAGGGCAGCCGCCGCCGGGGGAACGCACCTGGTGGGAAGAGCGCAGGGATCTGCTGGGCGCCGGGGCTGGATGGCGCCAGAGGGAGTTCCTGCGCCGATGGGTGCGGGTGGGGACCCTCCTCAAAGCTGGAGCCGTTTCTCCTGGAGCCCGGGGTCAGGGCAGCCGCCGCCGGGGAACGCACCTGGTGGGAAGAGCGCAGGGATCTGCTGGGCGTCGGGGCTGGATGGCGCCAGAGGGAGTTCCTGCGCCGATGGGTGCGGGTGGGGACCCTCCTCAAAGCTGGAGCCGTTTCTCCTGGAGCCCGGGGTCAGGGCAGCCGCCGGGGGGAACGCACCTGGTGGGAAGAGCGCAGGGATCTGCTGGGCGTCGGGGCTGGATGGCGTCAGAGGGAGTTCCTGCGCCGATGGGTGCGGGTGGGGACCCTCCTCAAAGCTGGAGCCGTTTCTCCTGGAGCCCGGGGTCAGGGCAGCCGCCGCCGGGGGAACGCACCTGGTGGGAAGAGCGCAGGGATCTGCTGGGCGTCGGGGCTGGATGGCGTCAGAGGGAGTTCCTGCGCCGATGGGTGCGGGTGGGGACCCTCCTCAAAGCTGGAGCCGTTTCTCCTGGAGCCCGGGGTCAGGGGCAGCCGCCGCCGGGGGAACGCACCTGGTGGGAAGAGCGCAGGGATCTGCTGGGCGTCGGGGCTGGATGGCGCCAGAGGGAGTTCCTGCGCCGATGGGTGCGGGTGGGGACCCTCCTCAAAGCTGGAGCCGTTTCTCCTGGAGCCCGGGGTCAGGGGCAGCCGCCGCCGGGGGAACGCACCTGGTGGGAAGAGCGCAGGGATCTGCTGGGCGTCGGGGCTGGATGGCGTCAGAGGGAGTTCCTGCGCCGATGGGTGCGGGTGGGGACCCTCCTCAAAGCTGGAGCCGTTTCTCCTGGAGCCCGGGGTCAGGGGCAGCCGCCGCCGGGGGAACGCACCTGGTGGGAAGAGCGCAGGGATCTGCTGGGCGTCGGGGCTGGATGGCGTCAGAGGGAGTTCCTGCGCCGATGGGTGCCGGTGGGGACCCTCCTCAAAGCTGGAGCCGTTTCTCCTGGAGCCCGGGGTCAGGGCAGCCGCCGCCGGGGGAACGCACCTGGTGGGAAGAGCGCAGGGATCTGCTGGGCGTCGGGGCTGGATGGCGTCAGAGGGAGTTCCTGCGCCGATGGGTGCGGGTGGGGACCCTCCTCAAAGCTGGAGCCGTTTCTCCTGGAGCCCGGGGTCAGGGGCAGCCGCCGCGGGGAACGCACCTGGTGGGAAGAGCGCAGGGATCTGCTGGGCGTCGGGGCTGGATGGCGTCAGAGGGAGTTCCTGCGCCGATGGGTGCGGGTGGGGACCCTCCTCAAAAGCTGGAGCCGTTTCTCCTGGAGCCCGGGGTCAGGGGCCGCCGCCGGGGGAACGCACCTGGTGGCTCATGAATCTTTTCTAGGTTAAATTAGTAATAGATGTTGATTTAGTGTTGCAGTATACAAATATGGAAAGAAAGGACAAGTTGGGGATTTTACATCTAAAGTGGACTCCGTGTTTACTTGGCTCTGATTTTATCTTTCAAAATGTATCAACAAGCATCAAACACATAGAGTTTTTGATCTTTAAAAACTTTATACTGGCTATGATACATTTTAAATGAGTTATTTTGAGGAAAAGTAAAAAGTTCATTAAGGCTGGAAAAGATGTTCAAAGAGGCACTTTCAAATTTCCTGACAGCTAAAGTGACCTAATTATTTAGGTAATAAACAATTAGCCTGTTTTATCCACAAAATGTAACCTGATACTTTCAGCCATTCAGGTTTGGGATTTTGTGGGGAGACAACCTAAGCAGTCCTGGGGATACCAGGGGCAGGGTGACCTGGAGTGCCAGGGTTCAAATGCAGGCTTCGGTACAAAAGCAGGTAAGGCATGCAGCCCTGACCACTGAATTATTTCCCCAGTTCCACAAACATTCTATTAGTTGCTTGTTTTTTTTTAATTTTTTACTGAATCACCACGCATCACAAAGTTACAAATATTTATGATTGAGTTTCAGATGTACAATGTTCCAATGGCAATCCTTCACCAGTCCCCAGTTTCCTTCCCACATCCCAGCCTGCCTCTATGGCAGGCAATTCCCCCTACCCCACTGTCCTGGTGTTCCCTTCCCTAACTTATCCCTGCCCCTCCCATCCCTGCGTCAGTGGAACGTTACCTACTGAGGACCAGTTCTCTTACTCTTCATTTCTATTGCCACTGGGCATTTGATATTTCCCTATGATGTTTCTTTATCTTCCACATAAGAGAGTGGAATGATTTTGAATGTTTCTGACTCAGACATCAGGTTGGGGGATAGAGCAGTGAGGATAAAAATAAGCCCGGCCTTCTAGAGTCCCTAGTGAAAGGGACAGTCAACTGATACGTGTATGAAACAAGGCCTTGTCGATGCTCATTCTCCTAAAAGTGGACTTACTGTGCACTTTCCTTTGAAAAGGCAGGTGTCAGTACAAATTGTATCCATCAGATTGCATCACCAAAAAAACAATGGGACCCAGGGTACAAGTCTTTTATACACAAGATCCCAAGTTTGATCACCAACAGCACATGGCCTGTAACAATGCTGAGTGTAACCCTGGAGGCCCCCAGAGCAACTGAGCGAAAACATCACGTCACCAGCATTGAAACATCCCGCCCAGTTGGCCAATATTGCCAGGAGTGTCCCCTGAATTTAACTTAGGATTTGCCTCCAAACACACACACACACACACACACACACACACACACACACAATGAATTCTAGTTAAGTGAATCACTTAGATGTGTTTTTAGGTCAGTGGTCTTCAAAGGGTCGGTCCCAAGGGCCCTAATTTGTGTAGAAATGATCGTTGAAATGCTGAAGGAAAATAGTCAATTTTTTAATCTTCACATTATTTTATTTATATTATGTGTATATATTAGGCTATGTTTCTGTTTATCCAGCCTTATTTCTTTTCAGTGCAATTTTGCAGCGTCCACATATTGTTCTGATGGTTCTATATACTACATTGATGTGTAGCTGTGTATACACTGAATTGTTTATTTAATTTAAGGCAGGTTGACATCTGGTCTGCAGGCTACACTAAGTCATTGTTTGGAGTCTTTTCTCCCCTCTGAACTGACTAGAGGCCAGGATGGATTTGGCTGCGGGTGGTGCAGCTTAACTGGAAGTGTAGCTCTTTCAGAAAAAAGTGAAAAGCTCCTCTCCTCAGGTGTTGGTGGTCGAATGATATCCTTGTTATGGACTTGGTTTTGTTTTGCGTTTTGGGGCCACTCTCGACAGTTCTCAGGGGCTTACCTTCTGGATTTGTGCTCAGGGATCACTTGCAGCAGGCTCAGGGGACTATCTCAGGTGCTGGAGATCAAACCTAGATCAGCCCCCTAACCAAGGCAAATACCCTAGTCACTGTACTATCGCTCAAGCCATGAGAAGTTGTATTTCTTACAGGGGAATGTTTGTACTAAAAGACCTGTAGAAAACTCACCATTTCTAGAGCCACTTTGGAAAAGAGTGGACCAGACTCTTTGTGCGATCCTCAATCAGATACAAGTCCTGAGGCTTTCCCCAAAAAACTTTCAAGAAATCCTGAGGCCTGAGGTTGACCTAAGGTCAGAACAGGCGTTCCAGGTCTTCATTTTCCAAGATGCTCTGGGACTCCCTCTGGTGAGCATCAAGAGTGACAGGAGCACAGGATTACTTCCTCCTGCTGAAAAAGTCTGTCATTTTTCCCAAAAGAAAGTTAGGGACCCCTAGGTAGACAAGGTGAACAATTGTAACAGGCCCGCCTGTCTCCAGAGAGTACCTCCATCTTCCACGAACCGAGTTGGTGAAGACTTTGTCGTCATGTACCTCCATCAGATCCAGTAGGTGAAACTTGTGCTTCATTGAAATGCCGTGTGCTTTCAGGAGAGGCCACCCAGTCATTCTGCACACCAGCTAAGGGGATCAAGCTGAAAAAAATGGGGTTTATTTTGACTAAAGGGAGGGTGACAGGAAACTCCTGCGGCACCGAGCAGACTCCCAGTGGGGTGACACACTGGGAGGTCCTCGGCACCCAGACATCCTAGTGGGGAGGAGGAAACTGCAGACAGACTCCGGCAGGGAGGTTTGGGCTTCATGGGTGGCAGGACAAGCAGAACGGCGGGGATTTATTCCAGTGCATTGTTGGCTTGCGCTTTTGACCATTCCATGAGCAACTAGCCTACATACTGACAATTCAAAGGAACTTATTCAGGAATAAAGTATTCTGTTCTCGGTAGTTATTCAGTGGCATGCTTGCAGTTAAAAACCACAGGGAACACATGTCATGCCAAACCTGACTAGGGCACCAGAAGATGCAGGCAGATTTTTCTTTTTCAGCTTAGTTTTAGGAAATCACTAGAAAGGGAATCAGGACCCTGAGTACTTCCAATAGCGCACAAGTAGAGGAATAAAAGTCTCAAGTTCTCCCCTTAGAACTAAGCTGGGAATGAATGATGCCTTTTTGTAGGTTAGGCGCTTGGAGGCCAAAGCTAGTGGAGTTCAGGGTCTAATCTTGGTTTATTGCTCTATGGTGGCTCCTGGCAGTACTCAAGGAACCACACAGAGCTTGGTACTGAACACTGGTCATCTGCGTGCACAGTGGTGCTTTAGTCTGAGCTATTTTTCCAGCCTAGATGCTCATTCTGAGGAAATATCACAAATCTCATTCACAGGGAGTCACTTCAAACCACAAACCTTTTTCTAAACTATATAATAGAGTCCTTTAATTCTTACTGAATTCCAATTTTCTGTCAATTCAGTGGCCACTCCATTTATTTATATAAAGAAGGGAATATTGTATTGGATTGCAAGACTGTCTTTGCAGCACAGGGAGAAGATCAAAGATTAGATCGACTATGAAAGCATCTCTGCATTTGAGACCTCAGTGCTGAATTCTTAGTAGTTCTTGGGGGAGGGAACAGTCTTCCATTCATCTAAACTTTGCATAAAGAGTTTATGCATGGCCAAAATATACAGTGAATCAGAGATTTAATGAAATCCAGATTTAATGGAATAAAATGGGTTTCCTTTAATGTTTTTAAATGCCATGCCTTTAAATTAGTTAATACTATTTTCACTCTGACAAGATAATTTGTTGAGCTATTATGTTCTGTTCCTTTTTTCCCCTTCTAACACATGGAAGATTTTATGCTTGGGAAGATTTTATGATGAATGCTTCTAGGGCAAGAAATGAGGAAAGAGAGGGAATCCCTACAAGAGGGAACACTGAACTTTTATGTTTTACAGAAAATTAGGGAAGATATTTCAGAGGTTTTGGGGTGGCAGAGTAAGATGTAACGTAGATCCTAGCACTGGAATTTTCTCAAGGAGCAGACAAATTGCCTGAACCCCTAGGTATATCTCAGATAATCTGACTGGTTTGCCCAAGGATAAGGAACAAATGAGTCACAGAATTATCACCAGACTCAAGTCCCAAAGTATCATAATCCAAAATCAGTACTACCAGAGACAATGGTCTGAAGTCAGAGCAGCTCTACCAGACTCATTACCACCAGTGACTCTCCTCATAGCAAATGAGGGACCTTTGTCCTACCACATGTATATCTGGTGTCAAACCTAGGCAATAGACTATGCGTGGTTTTCAGAAATGTTGCCAAAGAATGGTTGTGGGGTAGCAGGTGGGGCTGAACAATTTAGTCCTAAAGTCCTTGTGAGATTTTAGCAGAGATCTTGGGCCTGTAGCGTTTCTCCATTCAGGTAGCCGTTTGTGGTTGCTGTGGCCACGCACTCAGGGTTGAAGAGGGAAAATGGATTTCATTTGAATGGCTAATAAGTAATCTGAAGAGCATGTTTTTTGTAGTTTCTTTTCTTTTAAGCTGTGAATAATTTTGCAGGATACGGAGCCAGCCTCCTGCATGCCCTGAGGCCAGCCGGCACCCGACTCAGGCTGTACACGCCTTCAGTTAAAAAGGCCGAGGAGCGACAGGATCCACCTGAATCCAATTACGTCTGGTGAACTCCGACATCTGAAACGTTTTAAGTTACACCAAGTTCATAGCCTTTGTTAACCTTTCATGTGTTGAATGTTCAAATAATGTTCATTACAGTTAAGAATACTGGCCTGAATTTTATTAGCTTCATTATAAATCATTGAGCTGATATTTACTCTTCCTTTTAAGTTTTCTAAGTATGTCTGTAGCATGATGGTATAGATTTTCTTGTTTCAGTGCTTTGGGACAGATTTTATGTCATGTCAGTTGATCAAGTTAAAATTTTGTCTTTTCAATGTGTAGTTGGTGGATATGTTCCAAAATTACAATGCATTTCTGGTGTCGGGCTGAGGCAACATTAATGAAGGTAAATGGAACAAAAATGCATAAATCACAGGGATGTGAATGAAGCAGTAAATATACTGAAGATACAGCATTTCAAATTTTATTGTCAAGTATAAAGACATTTGTCACATTTTAAAATTTCTCTTATTTGAAATCTCTCAATATAATGTATTTTGACCTTATGATTCCAGAGGGAATTCAGTGGTAAAAGAAGAAAAAAGAAATAACACTGTGATAGTGTCATTTAAACCATATAATATATTGTAAAAACAATAAAATAGGGATTATAATGTATGAACGTTTTTGCATTGGCTTGAAGCAATATAATATATTGTAAACAAAACACAGCCCTTACATAATAAACACTTTATACTGTTTGTATAAAATAAAGGTGCTGCTTTAGTTTTCTGGGAGTTGTATGGGAGTGGTCTGTGCATGTGCTAGCTTGTGGAAATAAAGTTGCTTGCAATTAGTTGAGCTAAAACTTTACAATATCATTTGCAAAGTAAAAAAGTCACCTACCTCATTCTGTAGCCTTGCCTTAGGTCTCTCTGTTCTGCTTTTGCTCCAACCAGGCCAGAGGATACTCCATTCATATCCGCTCCCAGGTTAAGTGACTTTTCTTTCATGTCTTTTCTAACCCAGAAGTGTTAGAAATCCATTAGGTTCCCTGGAAGTTGGTGAAGTGGCTTAGCCTGGCAAGCACAAGGCTGCATGTTCTGACCATGGTGCTATTTCAAGAGGATCCTGACTGGCTCCACAGTACAGGGTTCCCAGCCAAGGATAATAAATAATTCATTCATGAAAAGCTTTCAAAGACTTTCTAAAGGTGTCACATAAGTGCTGCCATTTATTAAAATTATATGTGTTGTATTAAATCTTCAGGTATTATTATGCTTTTTACAGATTTTTTTTAAAAATCTGAAGTTTGTAGCAATAAACTAAGATTACATCATGTGATAAGGGTGGATTTGAACCTGTATCATAGACTGAAACTTCTGCTTTACTCTTTCCCTTCCTTTTTCTCGGTAAATATAGTAGAGCAAAAAACTTCATAGATCCTAGCCCTTTCCAACTTATGTTAGTCTCCTCATTCTCCCTAGAGAATGGTCCCTTTATTTTATAGCTGATCTAAAATGATGAAATTTTCTTACACTGCAAGTGGCATGCTCAGTGTGTGATTGCAAGTGGCAAGGTCAGCATCACTGTCACTATCACTATCACTATCACGATCACGATCACTATCACTATCACTCATCACTATCACTATCTTCCCATTAATTATCTATTTGCTAGAGCGGGCACCAGTAACATCTCCATATGTCCCGTCTCATGCTAGTAGAACCCAAAGGCATCCGCCCGCTCCAGGAACATAAAGAGCCTCAAACAATTATATTAGGTCACGGGAATGACCTAATATAAATGTTACTGGTATTTGGCATATCAAATACTACACGAGCAGCTTGCCAGGCTTGCCATGCAGGTGGCATACTGTTGTAGTCACCTCTAAATAAAGCATTTATTGATAACCGAACTGTGATAGTCTGGTCTGCTGGGTGGAGTTATGGACGAGAGGGAAGTCCAGATGTGGAAAATGAAGGGCCCCATGGAGTGGGGGAGGGTGGTCTGGCTTGTTATGAGGCTCAGCTGGGATGGCAGGCCAGGGCTAGAACCTGCACATGCCTCCCGGGCGCCTCACGAGCAGCTGGGCACAGGGAGAGCAAGTAGCAGCTCTGCCCCCATGTCTGAGAGTCTCTGACAAGGTCAGACAAGGTCAGCATGTGACAGGGAAATGATGGTGTGTGCCGGAAGTGATGAAGTGAAAACCGGAGGTAAAGTGAACCCATCTTCTTGGGGTGCCAGACCCCAGCAGTTTCTCTTCTCTTAACAACTGTGGGCCCTGTATGTCTGCCTGTGGTCACAAAAGACTTAGTAAAGGTGACCCGGAAACAGGGTGCTAACCTTAGGATCTTCTATGAGAAACTTCTATTTCACATTTTAAGTTAGAATCTATTGGGCGGGCTGGGAGAAACAGCAGCAGCTAGGTTCAGTCCTTGGCACCAATTGTTTCTCTGAGCTTCACTGGGTGTAGCTCTGCAAGTTCCCTGATCATTACTGGGGTAGCTTAGTTATCCCAGCACTGCAGAACCCTAGTGGCATCACATTCTCTGGCCCTTACTTTGAACTGAGAGCCTGGTTGGCAGAGAATTGCCAGTGGGTTCCCCAGGCCTCCTACACACTGCTTGGGGAGGACCCCTCTCTTTCATGCCCACAAATCCAGATACATGATAATGAAACTCTGACCATGACAGAAAGTCGAGTCTGCATCTAAGAGAATAGTTAAAATAATAACAAGAGTTAATATGTCAAATACCAGTAACAATTATATTATTTCATTCCCATGACCTAATATAATGGTTTGAGGCTCTTTATGTTCCTGGAGCGAATAGATGCCCTTAGGCATCTAGCGTGAGACAGGACATATGGAAATATTACTGGTACCTGCTCTAGCAAATAGATGATCAACGGGAGGATAGTGATCGTGATAGTGAATATGTATTTATTGTATAGTTTAAGCCAGAATTTACTTGTATTGACTCAGATGAATAATAGATCAATGGGGGAGTTAGAATAAAGGAAAGATTTCTAATTACAATTGTCTGGGTAACTTGTCTCCGAGTTATTTTGCCTACATAATCCATTTAATTTTCTTGAGCATATCCCATGGAAGACTATTTTTACATATTGATATGTGCATTACAAAACCCAGAAATTTAAAAAAGAATTTTAAATACACATATATATAAATAAACTTTTTCTTTTTTTCACTTACACCAAGATGGTTTTATGGATCCCCACAGAACACAAGTAAAGGGAGAGTAAAGATTCGAAATGGCATTGGTGTCAGATAATTGGAACACAGAGATTTTAAATCTAAACTGGACCAGATTTATTAATAGGATATAAATAGATACCAGTGTTTCTGAAATGTGTGAAATGGTAATGGCAAATTAAAACTCACCATTGAATATACACAAAGAGACTTAAGTTTTAAACTCTAAATATCTGCAGGGCTAGCCACAATGTGTAAAACAAGAGGGAGAGAGATGCAGAGACAGAGAGAGACAGAGAGAGAAAGAGAGGAAACAGGGCTACCTGCTGTTGAGGCAGCCTGGGGGTGGGTGGGAGGGGGTGGGGTACATTGGTGGTGGAAATGGGGCACTGGTGGAGGGATGGGTGCTGGAATACTGTATTACCAAGAACCAATTGTGAACACCTTTGTAATTGTATGTCTCACGGTGGTATAATAAAAAATTTAAAAAAAAACTGGACCAGATGACCAATAGTGATGCAAGTCCTCAAGGACTAAGGGATGGAAAACGTAGATTTCCATCCTTGGGTTCAATTTTAAAGATGCTGAGTTCAGAGCACTTTGAGGACATCTTAGTGAAATGCCTGGTAGTCACATGAAAATACAGTTAGGGGTTAAGTCAATAGTTTGCTAGTTATTAGTTATATTATAAATGAGTAATACTAATTATATGGGAATTTGCTTTTACTATCACTTGTATCACTTGTCTTCCCGTTGTTCATTGATTTGCTTGAGTGGGTACCAGTAACATCTCCATATGTCCTGTTGCAAGCAAGTGTAGCCCAAGAGCATCTGCTTGCTCCAGGGACAGGAAGATCCTCAAACCATTCCTTCAGGTCATGGGAAAGAGGTCCATAATAGTTACTGGTTTTGGCATATCAAATAAAACATGGGTATCTTGCCAGGCTCTGCTGTGTACGTAGTATAATCTCAGTAGAAGGCTCTCACCTCGAGCATTTACTGATGAAACTTAAAGGGGAAAAATTAGGTTTTCTCTTGGGTGGAGCTCTGAGAAACTGTGGGAGTCTGGATATTGAGAATGACTGACACATGATGTGTGATGCTCTGGCTTCTTGCTAGACTTACTGGGATGAAGGTATCAGCTAGAACCTGCCTAGAACTGTATACAGTGTATAAATGTGAAAATCCTGGGAAGGACCTGCTCCTAAAATCTAGTACTATCTAAGATTGTCATGCAGCCGCTCTGTGGCCGCACACTGACGGCTTGTGGATTTGGCATGGTCTCTCTTCTGGGGTAGCTAGCATGGAGGTGGAGGAAAGGGCGGAGGAGCCCCAAATCCCCTCTCCAAGTCCGGCCAGCATGGCCCCCTCCCCTGCATGTGAGCGAACCCTTGGAGCAATGCGGGACTTGGCCAGGGGCTGGCCGAGTCCATTACCAGAAGGTCAGCTCCATGCACTGCTTCCACGTGGGGCCTAGTGGCGCAGCTGTGGGTCTGGATCTATTCCAGGGTGGCCAACGGAGCTGTGGGTCTGGCGTGTGTCTCTCTCGGGTAGCTGGCATGGAGGTGGAGGAAAGGGTGGGAGGACCCCAAATCCCAGCTGCAAGTCCGGCCAGCGTGGCCCCTCCCCAGCATATGTGAGCAAATCCTTGGAGCAATGTGGGACTTGGCCAGGGCTGGCCAAGCCCTTTACCAGGAGGTCAGCTCCATGCATTGCTTCTATGTGGGGCGAACGGCGCAGCTGTGGGTCTGGAGTGGATGGGTCTAGATCTCTTCCTACTCCCACTTACAAGACTTATGGTGATATTGGAAAATTACTAAAATTTAAAAATCTTACCATAGTCATTTATCAATGGCAAGATAAGTGGAGCAACTCTCCAAAAACTAATCCTAAAGACATGGACTTACAAGACTTGTAGTGATATTGGATGGAGGTATTTCAAATCAGTTATCTAAAGAAACTTGAAGATAGTAGAAAGGCAATTATAAAATTAATGAGCATAGAAGACTGAAGCTATAAATAAGAAACTAACAAAAGTAAAGAATATAAATTAAGTAAAGAAGATCAAGAGTCATACAAAGCTATGGAAAAGACCTAACAAAGATGTGGCTCCAAGAGGAAAAAACTACTTTATAAAATGCAGAAATAGTATAAATAGTTACTTGTGTCCCCGTTGTTCATCAATTTGCTTGGGCAGGCACCAAAGTAACATCTCCATTCATTGGGAATGAGGTCCATTTTTGTTACTTCTTTTGGCATATCAAATATACCACGGGTAGCTTGCCAGACTCTGCCTTGGCTGTGGGTTCATCCCAGGGGCCCCAGTTCTTTTTCTATGTTATACCATCAACCATCCAGGGCCCCAGGGGGCAAAGCCCTGGGTGTAACAAGCCTGGCTCCTGTTGCCTGCCACCTTGCCAACACAGCTGGTCACCACAGCCACCACCTGCAACACCTTGAGGGGCAGAAAGTATAAATAGTATGAGAACTATCCAGTTCCATTAAGAAGGCAGTATTAGGAGCCAGGGATGTTGTCCAGTGGTAGAGAGAGTGCTTGCCTTACATTATGAGGCCTGGGTCTGATCTCCAGCACTTGCACTTGCCCCCCAAGCCTAACAAACCAACCAAAGGAGCAACATTAAGATTAGTATCCCAGAAGAAGAGAAGAGTGCAAAAAAGCCTAGTCAAAGAAATAGGTAGGGACTCAGTAACTGAATATACAAGTGAATGCTTTAAACAGA
>JAJIBD010002393.1:0-22589 GCA_021461705.1 Cryptotis parvus
AGATAAGAGGGGGTAGTCTAAATGTGGCAGTTTATCCGACCATGTATGCTGTACTAGCTGGTATAAATATTCTCCCATGCTATCACAATCATCGTGGGACTAGCTAGATCTTACCAGCATATTAGCCTGGCCACGTAAGGACACCTAAGTAATTAGACCAGAGAGAAATGCTGTTTGCTTCCAAACAAACAAGCATGGCTCCCTGATAAAATATAAAAACTACAATGAAGTAGAGGAGACTTGTGAAGGCTTGGAGAAATATTTAACTGGCATTGGTGTTGATCTTTGGTACAGTGACATGCCATCTCGAAACCCCTTCTCTACATTTCAAAGGCATTCCCCAGCTCAAAACATTAGCACAGTAAAGGCCCTAGGTGAGATGCAGGGGAGGGGGCTACCTAAGGGCATTGGACCCTCCCTGCTTTCCACTAACAATGGGAGGAAGGTCTGAGTTGCAGGGGGGTATAAACTTTTCAGGTTCCCGCTCTCCCGGGCTTCTTCTTCCCGGTGGAATCTCGCCTTGTGGGCGTTTTTCCCCTTGGAAGTTATACACGTGGTGGTTGCCATCTTGGCCTACACGTGGCTGGGGTTCTAGCCTGGAATCCTAAGCATCGGGTTTTTCCTTTTGCTGATTTGTATGCCTGAACCTGCGATAAGTAAAGTCTTTTTTAAAACCGCATCGGATCCCTGAGTGTTCATCCATTCCTCGCCCGGCGGAGGTAGAAGGGAACTTCGCTTCCGGCACTGTCGGGGGACGGCGGAGCGCCTGACATTTGGCGTCCCTGGTGTGGGCACCACGAACATCGTCTGGTCTAATTATCATCGGACAGAGATCATCTGCCTCCGAACCGTGAGTAAAATGATGGATATCTCATGGTATAGATACATTGTATCTTTTATTGGCTCGAACCATACATAGCCCAGTCTATAAAGTTCCTTTCTGAGAACTACTCTATCTTTTCACAAATCATCTGGGTCCTTGCGATTTTTAAACTGTACCTTTGCGTAAGGACAATGTTTAATAAGAGAGGGAAGAAAGTAATAAATTGAATGCAATCTTAAGGGACGAGATTTACTCAGCGATTGAAGAAATAAGTGAGGATCATAAAGCTACAGGTAGACTGGTCTTAAAGCTTGAGGACAGAATTATTAAACAGAGTTTAAAATTTGAAAAGAAATTAGAAGAACAGGAAAGTAAAATTATTAACCAGATTTTAAAATTTGAGGGAAAAATTAGAAGAACAGGATTTAAAAATTCAAGGAAAAAAATTAGAGAGAACAGGATTTTAAAATTCAAAGAAAAATTAGAAGAACAGGAAAGTAAAATTATTAAACAGGATTTAAAATTTGGAAGTAAAGTTTGAAGAGCAGAAGAAGGATATCGATAAAATCAGCATTATCTTAGAGGAAGAAATTGACAGACAGAGAGATAGAATAGATGGACAGAAAGAGGAGGTTTGGAAGTTACACATAAGATTGAAAGAACAAAAGGAAGAAACATATAGGAAACTTGAAACTTAAACCAAGAAATGGATGTGTTACGCAGGGAGATTTCTGATTTCATAACTTATCAATCAGGACCTAGCGCATACCCAATACTGAGGCGTGAACCAACTAAAAGCCGTTCACAAACACGCCCCAAAACTGTAGACTTGAAAAGGTGTATACATTCCCAGCAAAAAAAATCTAAAAAGAATTCTAATGTGGCTGATAACTTAGAGGAGGAACAGGAAAACCCAGAGGAGGCAAATTCCCAAGCTGAAAATCTCTCCAGAGTTAATACCCTCAATGGGGTAGATGTTCCTCTGCCAGATACTACAAGCTCTGATGAGGAAGAAGGGGAGGAACAAATTAGCTCGAGTCAAAGAGCAAAGCCCAGCAATCTTTCTCATGACCAATCTAAAGATAAAGTAAAACCGATTCATGAAGACTTAAAATTGAGGCAATAACCCCGTTTAGGAAGGCTTGCGACAGGTTTTGGAATATCAAGTCCTTATACTTTAAAATATTTAGCTGATTGGAGCCGAAAAATGATCAGTGGGTATTGGGAGACTTTGAAACGGTAGCCGATACTTGTCTAAACAAATCACAGTACATGCAATGGCATATGTGGTATGCAGATGGGGTTAACCAGAATATTGACACTTTAAGAGAAAAGGAATCAGGCCATACTATAACTTTTGCCATGCTAAAAAGGTGAAGGTGAATGGAAAAAGAAAGCAAAACAAGCGACATTACCTGAACCTATTTTAAAATTTGTTCGGGAGACAGCATTAAAAGCGTGGGAAAGAGTAGGTTCCGACCCAGAATTTCTAGGTAGCTATCACGAAAATTTACCAGGGCCGTGATGAACCATACTTTGATTTTGTTGGGAGATTATGTGAAACAATCCAAAGACAGGTTCAAGACCCAACCACTCAAGAAATCCTAAAACGAAACTTAGCATATGAGAATGCTAATCAAAAATGTAGAGCATTACTATATGGTATTAAGGAAAAGGATGACCTCATGGGGTATCTAAAGGCCTGTAGAAATGTCGGTTTAACCTCCCATAAAACACAGGATGATATAGAGGCTTATCCCATACAGCAGGAGGATCAGGAGAGGGATGAAATGTCAGACAGCTCTAGGGGGGAGAAACAATAAACTTCAAAGGATAAACAATAATCGGAGAAACTATTCTAATAATCGCAGCTCCACCCCTCGAAGGGCCCCACCTGGACCATGCCCAAGGTGCAGAAAAGGAAAACATTGGGCCAGAGACTGTCGGTCTTGGAGGCGAGTCAGCCTCAGGCTTCATCTGGACAGATAACCTGCTTTAGCTGCGAAAGAAGGGACACACCCGTAGAGATTGCCCATCTTCTAAAACTATCAATACAGGGCAACATTCTAATAATCCCTTTATAGGAAATGTTACATGGACCCCCTCCCAGGTTCCACAAGCTCCCATGGCTCAAATAACATCTATGCCTCCCTAATGCGGGAAACTGGGTGGGGGCCAGCCCCAGGCCCAGCTGAATCCAGGGGCACTCTCCTTCATTCCACCTGCCCAGTATCCTCCGAATCAGAATCCACAGAATTACAGTCAATAAATGCTCTCTGGCCTACCCCATCAGGCAGTGGCAGTCTCGACATTCTCTGCCCTAAGACTGTCACAATATACCCAAGTCAAGAGCCCCTACATGCTAAAAACAGGGATAAAGGACCTGCTCCCCAGGTAGTATGGGTTTAATTCAGGGAGCGATTGGCTGAAATTTAAGGGGAATTATGGTGCATTTCGGACTTCTGGATCCTGAATCTCATGGAGAGATAATACTGTCAATATCTGTGCCAACTAAATGGACTTTTTAAAAACCACTCTAACTATTATTGAGGTCGGCATCACCGAACACCCCACGGCTTGGCTTAAGGCGTACCAACCATCTGCCCTTCTTTTGCAGCCCAACCAGCCTCCCTAATGGAACTGGTGGGCCAGCCCCCAGCACTGATCGGGCCTCTCACCCCCGCCTCCTCCCGACCAGAAGTACAGTCTAAATGCGCTGCCTACGCCTTGGCTAGTAGCGACATTCTCGCCCTGTGTCCAATAACCCAGTCAAGACCCCTCCTGCCTAAAAACAGGGATAAAGGACCCCCTCCATAGTATTTATTCAGAGCGTGGCTCAATTAAGCCGGATTATGGGCATTCCGGACTTCTGGATCCTGAATCTCATGGGAGATAATACTGTCAATACTTGCCACTAAATGGACTTTAAAAGGGAACCACTTGCTAAACTATTATTATTTTTTGGGGATCCGTGTAGTCAGTCCGAGACACCCTACAGCTGGTGGCTTAAACAGTACCAACCATTCTGCCAACTTCATTGTTGGTTATGCAGCCACACAGAACCAAGCCCACCAGCCACCTGCTAACTATCTAGTTGGGTACACTGCCAGAAATTTCTCAGGCCAAGCGGCCGGTTATACCATCGAAATTTATAAAAGGAAATTCAAAGGCATGTTGGTACAGGGGCAGACATATCCATAATCTCCACCAAGTATTGGCCCCCTAACTGGGCCCTAAAGAAAGTGTCCCATAGCCTGAGCGGGGTAGGCAATATCTCCTCCTCTCTTCTCCGACAGAGTGCCAGGTGGCTGCCGTGTATTGGCCCTGAAGGGAATGTAGCCATGGTCCAGCCTTATATAGCCCCTATGCCTTTAACTTTATGGGGTCGAGACATGCTGGAGCAGTGGGGGGCAGTAATCCACATACCTCGTCCAATTCCCCGTCGAGCACCAATTCCAGCTCTCCATAATAAGCCTAACACCGGGGGTAACCCTTTTAATTGGGGCCGCTGTGGTTGGCGCCCACTACCTATCCGTATTCAGTGGAAGTCTGACAAACCTATATGGACACCACAGTGGCCCCTCAATACCAAAAAGTTAGAGGCGCTAACAAATCTAGTGGAAGAACAGCTGAAATTAGGACATATTGAGGAAGCGTTTTCAGAATGGAATTCTCCTGTTTTGTAATACAGAAAAAATCAGGCAAATGGCGTTTGCTGATTGACTTAAGGAATGTAAATTCTACTATGGTCCCCATGGGAGCCCACAACCTGGGCTCCCCTCTCCAGCAGCTATTCCTAAGGATTGGCCGCTAATTATCATAGATTTAAAAGACTGCTTTTACAGCATACCTATCCACCCAGATGATCGGAAAAGGTTTGCATTTTCAGTCCCTTCCATTAATCATAAAGGTCCTTTACGTAGGTTTCAGTGGACAGTATTGCCCCAAGGAATGACTAATTCACCTACGATGTGTCCAACACTTTGTTGATGAGGTTTTGCGACCCATTCGTGCTAAATTTCCTGGTGCATACATCATCCACTACATGGATGATATCCTGCTAGCTTGTGATAATTCCAGAGATCTCCAGAATTTATATAATGATGTAATGACAGTTTTACCAGAGGCTGGCTTACAAGTAGCTCCGGAGAAAATCCAGATGCAGCCTCCATATGAATATTTGGGCTATGCTCTTGACCGCACTACAGTACGTCCTCAAAAGATCTCCATTAGTCAGAAAAGGCTCAAAACCTTGAATGATTTTCAAAAACTGCTGGGGATATCAACTGGGTGCGCCCCTCCCTTGGTATTCCTAACTGTGAGCTCAGTAACCTGTTCCACACCCTTGAAGGTGATCCTGCTTTAAATAGCCCAAGGCAGCTAACTCCTAAAGCTCAGAAGGAATTAGATTTTTTTTCATGAATCGGCTTCAAAATCTTACCTCTCCAGATTTAATCCCGGAGAAAAGGTATGGTTCTTGGTCTTCAACACTCCCGAGTCTCCAACTGCTGCTATAGCCCAATTATCTGGACCGTTAGAATGGGTTTACTTACATAACAAGCAGAATCGTACTGCTACACCTTACCTTGAGATGATAGCTAACCTTATAATTAAGGGAAGATCAAGAACCCAAGTATTACTTGGACATGATCCCCATGTAATTGTACTACCTGACCCTAAAAAGAAATTGAAGCTGTTTTACCACTCAGTGAAATCCTTCAGAGAGCTTTAGCAGATTTTCAGGGAGAAATATCTTATCATTACCCAGCTGGAAAAACCTGGGAATTTCTGAAAAGGACACCTTTTATAATTTCCACCATTGTCCGCTCCTCTCCCATAATACCTGATGCTCCAGTGTATTATATTGATGGCTCCTCATCAGGAAGGGGTGGAATTACAGGTCCTTCGTTGACCACTACTGTGCATACAAATTATAAATCTGCCCAACAAGTGGAACTCGCCACCCTGATACATTTACTATCCCATGTATCTGGCCCATGTAATGTGGTGAGTGATTCTGCATGTAGTTGGTTTATTTCCTGGAATTGTCACTGCTTCTTTAAATGCCCATAATCCTATAATTCAGGAGCTGTTCCATAAACTACAAGATCTCCTCCAAAATAGAACATTCCCTATATACATCTCCCACATCCGTTCTCACAGCCGACTCCCGGGCCAATGGTTCGAGGAAACGAAGCAGCAGATCTCTTGGCAGCACCAGTATTTAAATCAGCTGAGGAAGAGCACCAGACTCTACATACAAATGCCCGCCGCCTTCATGTACACCATGGCATCCCATGGAGACAAGCTAGACAAATTGTCCGCAACTGTCCTGTCTGTGCTCCCTTTACATTGTACATCTCATGTAGCAGGAGCAAATCCTCGAGGTTTACAGACAAACCAATTGTGGCAGATGGATATAACTCATACTAACTTATTTCCCAACAAACCTTTCCTTCATGTGGTCATCGATACATATTCCCGGTTCATATGGGCTGTTCCTATGACGTCTGAAAGAGCTAAATCTGTTTGTTCATTTTTACTCCAGTGCTTCTCCGTCATGGGTATTCCCCATACCATAAAAACAGATAATGGTCCTGCTTACACCAGCAAAACCTTCAAATCCTTTTGCGAGGAATGGCAGATCAAACATATTACAGGAATTCCATATAATCCACAAGGACAAGGAATAGTTGAACGTGCCCACAGAACGCTTAAAACTCAGCTATTAAAGCAACGAAAAACAAGCATGCCTCCAATGGATTCTTTATCTTTAACATTATTCACCTTAAACTTCTTAAATATACCTCAAGGGAGATCCCTATACCGCGGCTGAACGTCACTTTCAAGAAGACATGCAAACTCAAAAAACAGTCAATTCACCTATCTGGGTGAAAATTGATGATAAATGGATTGCAGGTCACCTCCTCATTCGGGAAGAGGCTATGCTTTCATTTCTACAGACGATAACCCTGCCAAGAAACTCTGGGTCCCTCTGCGACTTGTTAAGACTAGAATTCTCCAAGAATCAGAAAACAACTAATTCTTTCAATATAAAGTCTTAAATTTTAAATTGCAAGTTGCTGTTTAAACTTCCTGGATTGGTTCCTTTTAATAATGATCTTGTTTTGCAGTCTGTGATCATGGTTCATGTCTAATATCTTGCCTTACAGCCTAAATATTTTCTTTCTTACAAAAAAAAAAGGGTGGAAAAATGGGTGGACTCTGATCACAGTGCTCATTACAAAAATGTTTGCTAAATCAATGAAAAATTGTTTTTCTAATGATTCTGTTCACAGGATGAGATATTCGAATCCAGTAAACCTGCGCTACAGTGCTCAATACTCCGAGACTCCTAAAACAGTGCTCGCTAAAAATTTAATAATTTGCAAAACTAATTTTTTCCCAATGCTCTATTCACAGGAAAAGACACTTTCTCACCATCATTTGCCGGCTTTATATTTATGAAGCGCTTGACTCGTTACCATTTATCACCCTAAATGGGTCACATATACAGCTGTAAGATATTGATCGATCAAATGTATGTGTGCGTGTGTGTGCATGTGGTGGCCACCATTATGTTTGTGATTAATGTTGTGTCTATGTTATGTCTCAACTACTACCTTCTCAATTTCTGACCACTACAAACCTCTATTACATTCATCAACTCCACTGCTGATCCACTAGATTTATCAATTTTAAAATCATCAATTCTCATACTTATTTCCCTGCTCCACCCATGTTGGAGCTTCTTTATATTCTTCTCTCCATCCCAAACTTGGATCCCTACAAAGCCTTAAAATCCCTACTTGTGATTAACCTCGAAAAGTGTTTTTGTCTCGCCTAAGCTACAGGTACAGTTACCGGTGCCAATGTTCCCTTGCTGAAGAAGCCCTGCAAGACGCCCACACCGATGTTCCAGACACCTGCTCCAGCGCTCAAGACTCCTGTTCCAGAGTTCAAGATATCACACCAATGTTCCGGACACCTGTTCCAGCACTCAAGACTCCTGTTCCAGAATTCGAGATACTTGTTCCAGTGTTCCTGAGACCCAATCCAGTGTTCCTGACAATTCAACGAGTTCCTGATCGCTGCTCTCCAAAGACTCATACTCATATGATCACCGCTATTGCTGTTCCAGAAGTAGCCCCACAGACTTTGTTCCAGACACCCGACTTTACATAAAATATAGCAAATTGACTCTCACAAATTATGGACAGTGCAAACTATAGTCCGTTATAATCAGACAGCTAAAAACACTTTAATTGAACTTTGCTTTGGGTCCAAAAACAAGTTAGGATCCTAAAGTAACATGTATTATCATTTTGCAATTGGAATTTTTTTTCTTATCTTAATTTTCTGTACATTACTAAATATTTCTTACCTTTTCAATTTTTATTAGTAAACTAATCAGGGGGAGTTGTTGCAGGACTCCTAAGGGCCGCTGCATCTGCTCTGGATTGCCTCCCGCAGATCACTCCGTAGATAAGGGGGGTAGTCTAAATGTGGCAGTTTATCCGACCATGTATGCTGTACTAGCTGGTATAAATATTCTCCCATGCTATCACAATCATCGTGGGACTAGCTAGATCTTACCAGCATATTAGCCTGGCCACGTAAGGACACCTAAGTAATTAGACCAGAGAGAAATGCTGTTTGCTTCCAAACAAACAAGCATGGCTCCCTGATAAAATATAAAACTACAATGAAGTAGAGGAGACTTGTGAAGGCTTGGAGAAATATTTAACTGGCATTGGTGTTGATCTTTGGTACAGTGACATGCCATCTCAGAAACCCCCTTCTCTACATTTCAAAGGCCTTCCCTTCCCAGCTCAAAACATTAGCACAGTAAAGGCCCTAGGTGAGATGCAGGGGAGGGGTTACCTGAGGGCATTGGACCCTCCCTGCTTTCCATAACAATGGGAGGAAGGTCTGAGTTGGGGGGGTATAAACTTGCCGGTTCCCGCTCTCCCGGGCTTCTTCTTCCCGGTGGAATCTCGCCTTGTAGGCGTTTTTCCCCTTGGAAGTTATACACGTGGTGGTCGCCATCTTGGCCTACACGTGGCTGGGGTTCTAGCCTGGAATCCTAAGCATCGGGTTTTTCCTTTTTGCTGATTTGTATGCCTGAACCTGTGATAAGTAAAGTCTTTTAAAACCTCATCGGATCCCTGAGTGTTCATCCATTCCTCGCCGGCTTCGGAGGTAGAAGGGAACTCCGCTTCCCGGCACTGTCGGGGACCCGCGGGAGCGCCCGACATGCTGGGTTGATACGAGTGACCAGTCTGCCACGTACAAAAGTGCAGTGTGGGTGCTATGCATCGGGCCTTACATAACTCTCAGATGGACAAGAGGACTCATCAAGTGTTAGTAGAAAGGAAGAAGCAATTTGCTCCAATCTCTCCCCGCCTTCCCCCAGACATGTACTCTTTCTATTCCTCCTCCTTCTCTTCCTCCTCCTCCTCCTTTTCTCTACTTCCTGTCCTCCTTTTCTCTCTCCCTCTCTCCCAGGAGTCTCTGGGGGAGAAAGCAAGAAAGGAGGCAAATTAGATGCCTTCCCTCTTCTTGGAATTTGTAATTTTGGAGCATGGTGGTGGTGGTGGTGGTGGTAATAATTAATTGGTGAAAAAATATGCTTCTAATTTTAGGTGTTATGAAATCTTATGAACTGTAAGTGGAGCCAGATGAGGAGCTGAGATTTGAGCAGAGACATGAATGAAAAGTGAGAAAACCAGGCAAAGACATGGGACAAGAGGAAGAGTACACCATGCAGACTCAGTGCACAGCCCCTAGACGGCCTTGCAATGTTTCACTGGATGCCTTAGTATCTTCCCTTGGTCTCAGCATTGAGTAGGACCAGTTCTGGTATTTCCATGAAACAGTAATTATCCCTTTGGATGACTTTTATAAATCAATTCCAAATTTGCTTTATTGAAACTAAGAATCACACATTTTAAATTCAGCCATAGGGCTGAAGATACAGCTCAGTAGTAGAGCACACTCTTGCATTTATATAAGGTCATTGGTTTCATCTTCATCACACCACACTAAAGTATTACTCTGAAACAGAAGAGTGGGTTAGCATTTTGAAAGTGTGTGTGTGTGTGAGAGAGAGAGAGAGAAACAGAGAAGGACAGAGACAGAGAGAAAAGGAGAGAGAGAAAGAGAGAAAGGAGAAGGGAAAGGGAGAGAAGGAAGACAAATATAAGAGAGGGGGAAAGGGAGGGAGGGAGATTATATAAGCTCAGATCTAAGTGACGTAGTGTGGTGCAGATGAGGTCATTTGTTTATGATTGTTCAGAAGAGATGTTTAGCCAAGGAACCGATAGCATCGTTAAGACGCCAGTGGGGCTTTCAGGTTAATGTGTGTGTTTAGACAAGGGTCATTGGCCAGTCGGAATGGTGTTGTAGAGAAAGTCCACATGCTTCTATGTGTTCTGATCCTTCCGAGTGACACAGCCTGACACAGACACCCCATCCCTTACCAAAGCTCACATCCCTGGAATTCCTACATAGCAAATCAAGGACAGCATCATTTTAGATCCTGGAGAAAAGCAAAGGCACCCAGACCACAATCTCTGAATTGACAACAGGGGAGTTTTATGTGAGACTTACTGTCTTTAGTGAAATTGAACAACACATGTTCAAGGCTATTCACTTCCATTACCTGGAACTAAAATTATTTTGTATCTTTTCCTTAACTCCAGGCCATCTATTGCTATGAAAATTCCTCCCTAATTTAAGCATAGCATTTTCTTTCCCAGAATAAAACACTTGTGCCACCTTAGTGGGTCTTCTCTGATGGCCCAAGGAAGAAAATGAGAAAGTGAACTTTCTGGCCTTCTAGTTTGGAGGATGGGTTTTTATTTTTTTTGCTTTTGTTTTGGTTTTCAGGCCACATCCAATGGTGCTCAGGTTCCACTACTACTCCTATTAATTGACCTAGAACCAATATTATATTGAAGAACATGTCTGCTCGCTAGAATGCTTACATGTTTGAGGAGCTAAAGGATTAAAATTATTGTGAAAGTCTATCATAAAAACATTACAACACAGTGGCATTATAGACAAAAGGAAACTTTCAAAGAAATTTTGCAAATATTACACATTCTTTATCCGTTACTGAAAATATAGAACTTATTTTCTGGGAAAGAACCAGGAAATTGCTTGTTACACAACACAAATTGTTATAACTTACAAACTTCTTCAATTTTCCATGAACAGAAATAACATTCCATGATTTGAAAACACCCATTCTTAGCAAACAGAAAACTCCTATGTGTTACCAGTAGCAGTGGAAATAGATTCAGGAAAGCAGCCTGGGTCACTCTCCCTGTGTTCACTATTAGCCCCTAGACCGCTATGGCCAGCAGCAAGGCTGCCCACACAGTGGAGAAAGGCCAAAACACACGTAAGTGGGAATTTCAGAAGAGTGGAGATGGGGAGTAATTAAGAGTCAATTTATCAGTTCTTCACTAAATGTGGATAAAATATTTTATTCACATGCTAAATTCTCATTTTTATTTGAAGCTATTTGGACAATGTTCTATTGTCCTGCTGAATCTTTTAAAGGAACGTCATTATTGTCATTGCAGTAACTTTACGTCTAGTCCTATATTTAATACTGTCTTCTACCACTATATAATAACTACTGTTTCTTCTGTGTTAGTCTTGGAGTTGTGAAGGAAATTCAGAAACTTAGAACCCCAGAACAAAAGTCAGCCCACATGACCAGATTGAGCATGTCCAGATCCACTCTGTTAAAGCTGAAAAGTTAATGAATAGAATATGATAATAGAATATTAAAAATAAGATAATGCAATATAATAAAGTAATATTGGTTCATGTGTATCTCATCAAGATAATAAACAATCATAAATGCAATTAAGCCCAAGAATATAATATTGAGGAAATATAGTAGAAATTACAAAAGGCATTATTTGACTACAATTTCATGATGGTTGTACTATGATATTTTTGAGGCTGGAGTGATAGCCCAGTGGGTAGGGCGTTTGCCTTGCCGCGCCGGCATGTGCTGGCCCAGGTTCGATTCCGGCATCCCATATGGTCCCCGAGCACCATCAGGAGCAATTCCTGAGTGCAGAACTATGATATTTTTTCAATAAGAAAGGCAGAAAGAAGGGCCAGAATGCTAGGACAGCAGTGTTTGCCTTGCATGTGGCTGACCCAAATTTAATTCCCAGCATCAAATATGGTGCCCTGAGTATCACCAGGAGTAATTCTTGAGTGCAGAGTCTGAGTACCCCTAAGCATTGCTGGGAATGACTCAATACCCAAAAAAGAAAATTTCTGATGCCTTTGCCACATCTCAGCAGTTTTCACATGAATATTTTTCATTTGATCTCATTTCTGAGATAAAATTTTATTTTCTGTCACGGCATCTTATTTTCTCTGTGGCCAGGAAGCAGGACCATGACTTGCCACTACAATATTCCTATTTTCACTACTTCACTTGAGAAACTGCTTTATCAGTAATTTTCAAGTAAACTGTTTCCAAGAGGCTGTCCTTATAATTTTTCGCTGATGGAAAGTTATTGTGGCTCTAGAGACATATGGAAATCTATCAGAAAGGCTTACAGTTATGCTAGTAGCATGCATTGGACAATGTTCAAATACATCTGCTAAATATTTTACTGCAAGAAAGTAATAACCCCGAATAGATGAAACCATTACTTTCCATGATTCTTTTGAGCCATTCCGTTGTTATTGGGGACTGTTTCTGGCTCAGGGTCCAGAATCATTCCCAACAGTTCTTGGAAGCAGTGCGGTGTTGAGTACTGAGTCGGGAGTTTCTGTAGGTAAGACATGAACTTTAACCCACTGAGCCATCTCCTGAGTTCCAAATTTATTACATTTTGTTTCTGAGCTTCATGAAAAAAAATTGTGCCCCACACTCTCTTGGCCCACCCCACCCACTAAGCAAAACAACTGAGGAAAGGAGAAGTTGCTAAATATCTTGGAACAAGATAGAAGAAATCTCAAACAAAGAAAACTTGTATGTTTCATACATGCATATCGCATTGCTATTGTCAAGGCATCCGGTATCAATTTAAGCATGAGTTCCTGCTGATTTTGAATAGAAGGCGCTTTATTTGTGGTTACATAATGATTCAATTGAGGGAAAAAATGAAAGGTCTGAGCTTGATAAAATCAGAAACATTAATGAAACATCAGTATACTTTGTCACACCTTTGAATCAAACTGGACATGAAAAATGACAAAAAGATTAAGAGCATGAGCACAGGATATAAAATCAACAATCATTGCCTTGTGCTATTGATTGAAGGTTCTTATGATATTTAACTGTAAACCACAGCACCATGCCTGAGACTGTGATATTCTTAGGCACACCAAGAAGAATAAGTGAAGTAAAATGAATTGTTGGAGAACTGGACTCACACTATGTGAAGACAGATGTGCAGAAGAATGTTAAAGAATAAACCCAATTGCCCCAACAAGCAAATAAGGAAACGTTTAGCAGAGAAAAACATAACAAAAAAGATACCAAAGAACTTGTTTGGAATAAGGCAAATTCAGTTTGAAAAGAAACTTAAGTGTCAAAGGACATTGCTGTTGGACCACACACTTTAGCCTTTTCAGATAACACAAAGTTTTGGGTAGAAAAACTTAGCAAGAATTATTAGCCATGCACAGTTCAAATCTTGCTGCCAAAGGCAACCACATACTTCTAAATTTACTTTTTTTTCGCTTTCTACACCTATTTCAGAACTTAGTGTTTAACAGACACAGAAGAAATAATTTATATTCATTCTTATTGAAGTAGCATCACATGTTACTTCAATTAAACACAGCTGATCCGGGTTCATACTCAGCATCCCATATGGTCCCTCCAGTACCAGCAGGAGTAATTCCTGAGTGCAGATCCAGGAGAAACCCCTGAGCATTGCCAGGTGTAACACAAAAAGCAAAAAATAATAATAATAACAGACTCACCTTCTCTTCTATTAACTACTAATTTGAACTTAGGACCTGAAAGCTTATATTGATCTTCATCAATGTTCATGATTCTTTTCTTAAAAGTGTACCACATAGATGTGAAACGAAATAGTGCTTCTCTATTAATCTCACTTATTTCACCACTTCTAACAATCTCATGTCCATTGATATTGTTGCAAATGGCAGTTTCACATTCATAATTAATTAGTATTCTGTTGCATCTACACATACCATTTCTTTACACACTCACCTCAGGTTACTGAGGTGAGTGTGTAACAACAACATTTGCTTGGTGCAAATAACAGCAAAATAAATGCATTATTGTGAAATAAATGGTATTATACAGCCATGTATAATACCAAGCAACAACTATTTGCTTGGTGCAAATAACACGAAATAAATGCAGCCATGTATATATCTCTATATCTATTTGAATCACTATCTTTGTATTTAACAATAAATTATTGAGTGAAAACCTGGCTTTATGATTTGAGTAACTTCAATATTATCCTGCAAAATGCTGAGCACATATAAGACATCAACATAAGAATGGTGAGACAGTACAGCATGTGAGCACTTGCCTTGCACAAGGACAAATTGGGTTCAATCCCTTTCATTACATTTGGTGCCCTGAGCCCTTCAGGAGTACAGAGACAGTAGTAACCCCTGACTATGGCTGGGCGTGGCCTCAAACTAAACAAAAAGTCCTCAACAAATGTATTTGTGGTCACCTGCTTTCTCAACATTTTCATGGACTTAGCTGGCAATATTCACTGCCCCACACCATATCTACTTGTTCATTGTTCTCCATAGTGTTTGCTTTTCCCATCATTCTATTGTGTTCTCACCATAGGCCTGTGACCTTCTCTCTAATCCTTGTCACCTTGATCTATGCCGATTCCGTTTTCTTATATTTAATCCAAATCCATAACTAGTGATTAAAGTGTTGTGGCCAAGTGTGGTATAACATGTTCTTCAGATGACACATATATGAGGGGTGGAATTTAAAAATCATAAAGCATCTATAAAAAAAAAGATGGTATCCTAATTTGGTGGGATCCTATCTTAGAGCTTTTATTTTTGGCAAAAATCAAGAATGACTCTGCCTCTCCATTACCATCAAATAAATTAAATAAAACGAACCCAGTATAGCTAGTGGTTAAACTAAAGTTCTTAAATAATTGGAAAGAGATATTTGAGATGCGTTATATGAGTGAAGAACACAGTTTTAGAGTTTATACACTTTGGCCTCTTCAACACAAGATTGAAGAACTATAGTGTGGTGTGGGGGTGGGTGGAGAAATACAGGCAGAAATGTGGACAAACTGACAGCCATTGGCTATTTCATTAAAACATCTCTTGCTGGAGCTTCAAGCAAGTGCGCTCCTTTCAAAATAAATATGAACAAACACATCTTCCTCTACATTTTCTAGATGTATGTTATTATTTATACTGCTGGAGTGTCTTTGTTTGAAAAAAGAACATTATGTTTCATAAAGTGAGGATTGATTACTGGTTTGTGCCAGCCAAGGAGAGATACTGCAACCCCAATTTACCATGTCACTAATTTGGCAACAGGGGATTATTCTTAATGGAGTGAAAAAAACAAACCATTTTTCATGTTTTTTTAAAGCCAATTTCTTTTGCTTCTTGAGAAAGAGGCAATGTATGCATTTCATTACTATAATTCTGATGGTAAGAACTGAAAGAAATATTAAAATTGGACCAGTACCTATCTCAATCTCCTCATTTCGCAGATGAAGAAAAGAGAAATTGGCTGGCTTGAGACACTAGTACAAGCTGAAGACAAAACCAGAACTAGACATGAAATTCCTACTTGACGCAACTAGTTTTCACAGGCTATTTTTGAACCCAGTAATTTTCTGTGAGAAATTCCAGGGTCACAGCGGCCATCACTCACTGAGCACAGTTACTTTTGGATGAATAGAGCCTCTTTTGCAATTTCATTGATTTAATGGACTATGCGCAAAAAGCATTGAGGTAGACTTTACTTGAAGAACTTCATTAATAAATATGAGAAGTACAAGACTTATCTGAGCTTAATGGCTAATGTCTCCACATAATTCTGATTCAGGGAATAGTGCCAGAGCCTGTGCTCTTCATCCCATTCCTCAGAATAGAAAATTGAGGTTTGAAAACCCACCAAGCAAGATAACCAGAAAAGGACAAACTCAAGCAGCAAAGGTGTTTCCTTCCTGGGCAGCACCTGCAACCCAAAGTTTGTGCAATTCTATAAAGACTTGTGATTCAGCATAATGTGAGTCCAATCAATAAATAATATGGAGACTTGAGAGATTGAGGTCTCTCAGCAGCTTTACCAAGGTCTATTAAAAGTAATTTCAGTTCCCCTTTGAATCGCATTCCTTTTCCTCTTAGCTCCGCCAACAGCTTTTGTTTGATTTGTTCTTGCATTTTGGATGGGCTCCTCTGTTGGCTGTGGGATGCATTTGATTATCTCATTCCATTTGATCCATTCCAGCTTGTTTCTGTGATTGGAGTGGGCTGGAAATGGATTCCAATGGTGCTGCCTGATTGGAAGGGAGGACTTTCTCCTAACCTTAGTCACTATTCTCCCGACCCTCACTGAAGCAGAGCCTATCACTTGCTCTGAAGTTTCCCACTTCCCATGACTCCATGGAAGGAAGGAAGGAAGGAAGAAGGAAGGAAGGAAGGAAGGAAGGAAGGAGGGAGGGAGGAGAGGAGGGGAGAGGGAGGGAGGAAGGAAAGAAGAAGGAAGGAAGGGAGAGAGGGAGGGAGGGAGGGATGGAGGGAGGAGGGAGGGAAAGGAAGGGAGGGAGGGAGGAAGGGAGGAAGGGAGAGGGAGGAAGGAAGGAAGGAAGGAAGGAAAGAAGGAAGGAAGGAAGGAAAGGAAGGAAGGAAGGAAGGAAGAGGAAGGAAGGAAGGGGAGGGAGGGAGGAGGAGGGAGGGAGGAAGGAGGAGGAAGGAAGGGAGGGAGGGAGGAAGGGAGGAAGGAAGGGAAAGGAAGGAAGGAAGGAAGGAAGGGAGGAAGGAAAGGGAGGGAGGGAGGAAGGGAGGAAGGAGAGGAGGGAGGAAGAAGAGAGAGAAGAAGAAAAGGAGGAGAGGAGGGAGGAAAGGAGGAAGGAGAGGGAGGAGGGGAGGCAGGGAGGAAGGGAGGAAGGAGGGAGGGAGGGAGGGAGGGAATGGAGGGAGGGGAGGGAGAGAGAAAAATGAGAGAGGGAATAAAGAAAAAAAAAGAAAAAGAAAGAAAGAATAAAGGAAGAGAGAAAGAAAAGAAATAAAAGGAAGCATCTATCATCAAACAGCAACAGTTTACTAAGCAGTTACTATGCACCCAGTACATAAAGGTGCCAGTCAATGAGTCATGTGGAAACTGGTTCTGAGGGGCTGAAAGTTTTCCTTCCCTGTTATTGCTTCCATGTACATGTAGGAATGAGCACAATTCCATCTTAGACAAAGTAGAGAAAGTTATCTCACTATGTGACATGTTGAAACAAAGCAATTTGTGTCTATAGTTTTACACACTACAACATCTTTTAAAAACATTATAATATGTGATGTTATTATTTGGCTGATATTCTGCAAAATCATATCTCCTATTAGCTGTACCCTAGAAGGTAAAATGAGCGCACTTTGTGGGAAAGGAGGCTATCATGAGCCTAGGGATTTGAGAAGGAAAAGTTCTGCTTCCTAATCCTTAAAGTCCTAAAATTCTATGAAGCACTCATCAGCCACACATCTTCCCCCTCTCTCGCCCTCCCCTCTCTCTGCCTTTCTCTCTCCCTCCTCTCCCTCCCTCTCTCTCCTCTCTCTCTCTCCCTCCCTGTCTCTCAGTCTCTGTCTGTGTCTGTCTGTGTCTGTCTGTCTGTCTGTCTGTCTGTCTGTCTGTCTCTCTCTCTCTCTCTCTCTCTCTCTCTCTCTCTCTCTCTCTCTCTCAGACACACACAGGCACACAGTGTGCAGGACTCCTTGCCCAAACCCAAACACCAAAAGATTCAGAGACCCATTTGGAGACTAGTTAGCACTGTCTCAAGTTAACTTCCTGCAAAGGACACTGGAAACAATTGAATTTTCAGTCTGTCAATAACAGCTTCCTGGAGAAGCTAAGAACAGTCCTAGAGATCAATGGGAAGAACTGCATTACATAACAAATGAAAGAGCTTTCCACATAAAGATGTATAGCAGTCTTTGTCTCATGTATTAGTCTTGTAATTCTGTCAAAAAACACAATAGTTCACTTTGCTTGGCATTTGATCACTTGGTCAATTGGCATCCCGTTATTCATCGAAATGCTCGAGCGGGCACCAGTAACATTTCCATTTGACCCTATCACGTGCCAGTGTAGCCCAATGACATCTGGTGGCTTCAGGAATATGAAGAGCCTCAAACCATTCGTTCAGGGTCTTGAAGAAGAAATCTGACCATCTTGTAGGTGGGTGGTCACGTGATCTTTGACATCCCGTGGGATCCAGTCGGTCATGGCTCTAGTCCAGTGGTCATCTCCAAATCGCATTACATGTCTAGCCCATCTTATTTTTAATGCCTTGGCAAACGAGACAATGTTCCTGACTCTGGAACAGCGACGGAGGTCGGAGCTCCGGATTCCTTCTTTTACTTGAGTGAGGTGTGATATTCCAAGCATAGCTCTTTTGATTCCTCTTTGGGAGAACTGAATAGCATTCTCATCCTGCTTTCATAGGGCCCAGGTCTCTGAGGCGTATGTTAATTCAGGGAGAACAGTGAAGTTGAAGAGATGTGCCCCAAGCTGTAGGTTCTTTGTCTTTTTAACTATTTCTTCGATGCTTTTGAAGGCATTCCATGCTTGGCATTATTCTTGAATAAAGTATCTTTTCATTACTCCTGATTTAGTTATTTTTAAGTTGCCTTTAAAATTTTCCGACAGGGATAGAATAACATCAGAATGACTCCCTATTTTGCTAATTATTAACTGTGAGACCTTGAAAGACCCTGACGAAAATCACTGAAACTTGTCTTTCTGTAGAATTACATGTAAGACCATACATACTTGCAAGATGACACATTAAATATTGGAAGCAAATATCTGAAACATCATAATTACTCAACTAAGGGGAAATATAATTTTTTCTGAAGGAGATTCTTTATTTGTGAGCAATGGAAAAATTTATCATTTTTCAAAGTTTTTTATTGTCTTGTCTCTTTATTTTCTATTAATTTCAATTTTTATGCGAGGAAGCACAGAAAATTTTTTGGAATTAATCTCAAGACAGTACTCAATGTCATCTAAAAACCCTCAAATTGTGAAAAGCAAATCTATATAAAAAGCAAAAATATGAAAATTGTATTAGAGAAACTTCAGACACTATTACACGAGCAAGAAAGTTATTCAGCTAGTTGATACAAAATATAAGCAGCTGGATTCACTAAAAATTTAACTTAACAATGCTTATAGTAGAGTGGCAGGGTAAAAAAATCAATACCCAAAAGTCGGTGGCTTTCCTATATACAAATAATGAAAGAGAGGAAAGGGATATTAAGAAAATGATCCCATTCACAATTGTGCCACAGAAAATTAAATACCTAGGAATCAGTTTGATAAGAACATAAAGGACCTCTACAAAGCAAACTACAAAACATTGCATCAAGAAATAAAAGAGGACACAAGGAAGTGGAAACACATTTCCTGCTCATGGATCAGGAGAATCAACGTTGTCAAAATAGTAATACTGCCTAGAAATTTAGACAGATTCAATGCCATCCCTATAAGGATACCCATGACATTCTTCAAAGAAATTGACCAAACACTCCTGAAATTTATATGGAATGATAAACCCCCACAGATAGCTAAAGCAATCCTTGGGAAAAAGAAGATGGGAGGCATCACCTTTCCCAAGTCAAACTCTACTACAAAGCAGTGGTAATTAAAACAGCATGGTATTGGAATAAAAACAGATCTGTGGACCTATGGAATAGAGTTGAGTGTCCAGTCAACCAGCCTCAAATACATGAACAATTAATCTTCGATAAAGGAGCAAAAAGTACGAAATGAAGCAAGGAAAGCCTGTTCAACAAGTGGTGCTGGGAAAAATGTGCAGTGACATGTAAAAAATGAATTTGGACCTCTGTCTAACGCCATACACAAAAATCAGATCAAAGTGGATTAAAGATCTCAATATTAGACCTGAATCCATAAAGTACATTGAAGAAAATATAGGAAAAACCCTCCATGACATTGAAGCTAAGGACATCTTCAAAGAAGAAACATCACTAACAAAACAACTAAAAGAATAGATTATCATATGGGACTACATGAAGCTAAAAAAGCTTCTGCACCTCAAAAGAAATAAAGACCAAGATACAAAGACAGTCCACAGAATAGGGAAAGAATATTCACCCAATACCCATCTGATAAGGGGTTAATATCCAGAATATATCAGGCACTGGTAGAACTTTACAAGAAGAAAACAGCCAAACCCATCAAAAAATGGGGAGAAGAAATGAACAGAAACTTCAACAAGGAAGAAGTTCGAATGGCCAAAAGACATATGAAAAAATCCCCATCATCATTAGTCATCAGAGAGATACAAATCAAAACAACAATGAGATATCTCACACCACAGAGACTGGCACATACCAAAAGAGCAAAAGCAACAAGTGCTGGCATGGATGCGGGGAAAAGGGGACTCTCATCCATTGTTGGTGGGAATGTCAACTGGTACAGCCTTTTAGGAAAACTGTATGGACATTCCTCCAAAGACTAGAAATTGAACTCCCATTTGACCCAGCCACCACTCCTGGGAATATACCCTGGGAAGCCAAAAACACGCAGCAGAAACACCATCCCTACTTTTATGTTCATAGCAGCATTATTCACAATAGCCAGAATCTGTAAACAACCAGAGTGCCTGAGAATTGATGACTGGATAAAGAAACTTTGGTACATCTACACAATGGAATACTACTCAGCTGTTAGGAAAAATAAAGCTATGAAATTTGCCTATAAATGGATAGACATGGAGAATAACATGTTGAGTGAAATTAGCCAGGAGAGAGACAGATATAGAATGACTACATTTATTTGCATGACATAAATATATAGATACATATATATATATACATATTATGATACCAATATCCAAGATCAGGCTAAAGGTGGATCAGGAGGTCTTGTCAAAGGTGTAAATTAACAAAAACGTGTGGGAGCAGAGGTTAAGTAAGACAGAGAAGGAAACAGTGTGCCAATAATTGTCAAAAGTGCTATTACCACATAGAATTTAGCATTAAATACAGGTAAAAAGATACATATGATAACCTCTAAGTATATATATTACAATCCACAATATGTAAGAGAAGGCAGAGAGAAAGAGAGAGAAAAGAGATAAAGAGCCTGCCATAGAGGCAGGCTAGGGGAGATGGGAGGGAATTGGGGACATTGGTGGTGGGAAATGGGCACTGATGGAGGAATGGGTGCTGGAACACTCTATGACACAAACCCAAACATGAACATTTTTGTAATTGTTTATCTCATTGTTGTATAATAAAATATATTTTAAAAAATTAACTTAAACTAAATTAAAGTTATATCATTTGCCACATCACATGGGCTAACCAGATATCTGTATGTAGTCAAATTATGATGGTCAGGAATATAGATAATATTTATATTTTCTCTTCTTTCATCTCTTTGAATTGGGGTATCTGCCTAAGGAGGTATTTGGAGAGTCTGAATATGACTTAGAGACAAAAATTTTTAAATAAACTTTATATTTTCTACTTAGTAGGATGTATTTGCATTTTTCCATACCCACACTATTGAGACGCTTATTAACACTGTACTGACCATGCCGTGTTCTCGTTCCCTCTCCACACTTCCGCTGAATCATTGCCCTGCACTGACATGCTTGCAGTGAAGCTAATGTATCTTGATCCTCTCAATGAAGCCTCTGAGAATGACAAATTTGTGTTGCTTTATTCATTTTTGGTGGGATGACATCATATTCATTCCCTTTTTAAAGGATCACTGGCAAGCCGGAAAGAATAAAGGGACTCAGAATCGTAACATATGACATGTAACTGAAGGAACAAAGCTACTTTGCTTGGAAGGGGGTTGATTCTCACTTATCAGGATTTGAAATCAGCTGTACCTCCATCAGAAGAAAAGTAAACAATAATCATGAAAACAGCTAAATATTGTATGTTGTGGATTCTTTTCTAAGCTGTTGAGTTTTACGTCACTCACCCCACTCACCTATGAGATGTAGTATCTAGCACTGAATTCATTTTACAGAGAGAATAACCAAAGTATCAAAAAATTGTTTCTTGCCCATCAGTAAATAGCAAGTTGGTGGGGAGGCACTTTATTCAGAAACCATAATCTGTTTGATATTGTTGTCTAGTGAGTGGCAAGGCTATTTAGTGGAATCTACCATGTGATTATTTAAGCAAATAGATATAAAATCACATAAAATAAGTAATTATCAAAGCAATTATTGTGAAATAAGTCTGCTAAGTCTCTCAACCTCTCTTCTCTATGTCTGTCTATTGTCTGTCTGACTGTCTCTCTCACTTACACACACAAACATACACATGTGACCCAAGTGCATATACATGCACAAATATTTTTTCCTGTTATGCCGCTGTTCCTATAATCAGAAAATTTCACATGGAGACATGAAGGATGTGTCATATGTATCACAGACTGTACCTGAAAGTGAAGGGAAACATATTCAAAAACAAGAATATACTCATGGAACATATCCATAAGTTAAAAGCAAACAAGACTCACAAGAAGTTCCTGGTTAAGTAGTCTAAG
>JAJIBD010002394.1:0-141825 GCA_021461705.1 Cryptotis parvus
CTATTAATGAATACAGTCATTCTACATCTGTCCTTTTCCTTCTGACTAATTTCACTCAGGAGGATAGTCTCCATGTCCATCCACTTGCAGTTAAATTTCATCTTTTCTGACAGCTGCATAGTATTCCATAGTGTAGATGAACCACAGTTTCTTTAGCCAGTTTTGTGTTCTCGGGCATTTAGGTTGTTTCCAGATTCTAGCTTTAGTGAATAGCGCAGAGATGAATAAAGAAGTACAGATAGTGTTTCTGCTATGTGTTTTTTTGGTCTCTCAGGTATATTCCCAGGAGTGCTATTGCTGGATCAAATGGGAGCTCAATATCTAGTTTTCAGAGGAATGCCCATATTTTTTTCCCAAAGGACTGGACCAGTTGGCACTCCCACCAACAGTGGATGAGAGTTCCTTTTCCCCCACATCAATGCCAGCACCAGTTGTTCTTGCTGTTTTGGATGTGTGCCAGTCTCTGTGGGGTGAGATGGTACCTCATTGTTGTTTTGATTTGCATCTCCCTGATGATTAACGATGAAGAGTACTTTTTCATATGCCTTTTTGGTCATTCGTATTTCTTCTTTTTTGGAAGCTTCTGTTCATTTCTTCTCCCCATTTTTTGATGGGGTAGGCTGTTTTTTTCTTGTGGAGTGCTACCAGTGCCTGATATATCCTAGATATTAACCCCTTGTCAGATGAGTATTGGGTGAATATCGTTTCCCACTCTGTGGATTGTCTTTGTATCTTGGTCACCATTTCTTTTGAGGTGCAGAAGCTTTTCAATCTTAAATAATCCCATTTGTTTATTTTTGCTTCCATTTGCTGGGTCAGTTGTGTGTCGTCTTTAAAGATACTTTTAGTTTCGATGTCGTAGAGCGTTTCTCCTGTTTTCTTCGATGTACCTTATAGATTCATGTCTGATGTTGAGATCTATAATCCATTTTGATCTGACTTTTTGTTTATGGCGTTAGAAGGAGGTCTAAGTTCATTTTTTACACGCAACTGCCCAGTTTTCCCAGCACCATTTGTTGAAGATACTTTCTTTGCTCCACTTAATGTTTTTTGCTCCTTTATCGAAGAATAAGTGGTTGTATATTTGAGAGTGTGTTTCAGGATATTCAGTTCTATTCCATTGGTCTATGGGTCTGTCTCTATACCAATACCACACTGTCTTAATTACAACTGCTCTGTAGTAGAGCTTGAGGTTGGGGAAAGTGATACCTCCCCATCTTCTTTTTCCTAAGGATTGCTTTAGCTATTCGTGGGGGGTTTATTATTCCATACAAATTTCAGGAGCATTTGTTCAATTTCTTTGAAGAACATCATGGGTATCTTTATAGGGACCACATTGAATCTGTATAAAGCTCCATTTTGATAATCTCCATTTTGATAATCTCCATTTTGAATCTCCATTTTGAATCTGTATAAAGCTCCATTTTGATAATGTTAATCCTTTCAATCCATGAGCAGGGAATGTGTCTCCATTCCCGCAGGTCCTCTTTTATTTCCTGAAGTAATGTTTTGTAGTTTTCTTTGTAGAGATCCTTTATATTTTTTTGTCAAACTGATTCCTAGGTATTTGATTTTCTGCGGCACAATTGTGAATGAGATAGTTTCTTTAATGTTCCTTTCTTCTCTTTTCGCTGTTTGCATATAGGAAGGCGATTGACTTTTGGGTATTGATTTTATACCCTGCCACTCTACTATAGAAATGTATTATTTCTAGGAGCCTCTTGGTAGAGAGTTTCGGGTTTTCCAGGTATAATATCATGTCATCTGCAAATAGTGATAACTTGGCTTCTTCCCTTCCTATCTGGATGCACTTTATGTCTTTTTCATCTCTGATTGCTATGGCAAGTACATCAAGTACTATATTGAATAGAAGTGGTGAGAGTGGGCAGCCTTATCTTGTCCCTGATCTTAAGGGGAAGACTTTCAATTTTTCCCCATTGAGAATGATGCTCGCTATGGGCTTGTAGTAGATGGCCTGGATTATCTTGAGGAAGGCTCATTCAATCCCCATTTTACAGAGAGCTTTTATCATGAACAGATGTTGAATCTTGCAACTGGTTTGTCAATCTTGTTTATTTTTTCAAAGAACCAGCTTTTGGTTTTGTTAATCTTCTGGATTGTTTTTTGACTTTTCATCTCATTGATTTCTGCTCTGTTTTATTATTTCTTTCTTTCTGCTTGGGTTGGGCTCCTTTTGTTGATCACACTCTAAGATCTTAAGTTATGCAGTCAAACTGTTTATGATGGCCTTTTCTTCTTTTCTGATGAATGCTTGAAGAGCTATGAACTTGCCTCCTTAACACTGCTTTTGCTGTATCCCACAAGTTCTGGTAATTCGTGTCTTCAGTCTCATTTGTTTCCAGGAATCTTTGGATTTCCTCTTTGATTTCTTTTTATGACTTGCTGGTTGTTCAGCGTTGAGCTGTTCAGTTTCCAGGTACTTGGTATTGGTCTCCATTTTTGTGTACAATTAACTTCTATTTCAGTGCATCATGGTCTGAAAAAATAGTTGTCACAATTTCTATATTCTTGATTTTATGGAGGTATTATTTATGGCTCAGCGTGTGATCTATTTTGGAGTATGTTCCATGTGCACTGGAGAAGAAAGTGTATTCAGCTTTTTGGGGATGAAATGTCGTGTATATGTCTACCAGCCCCTCTTTCTTCCATCTCTTCTTTAAGGGCCAGTATTTCCTTGGTAAGTTTCAATCTTGTTGATCTATCCAGGGTTGAAAGAGCAGTGTTGAAGTCTCCAACTACAATTGTGTTGCTGTCAATGTCTTCTTTGAAGTCTATTAGTAGTTGTTTTAGGTATTTTTGCTGGCCCCTCATTGGGTGCATATATGTTTAATAGCGTGATTTCTTCCTGATATATGCATCCCTTGACTATTAAGAAGTGACATTCATTGTCCTTCTGACCTTCTTCAGCCTGAAGTCTATGTTGTCCGATACCTGTATGGCCACCCCAGCCTTTTGGATGGGTTGTTTGAGTGAAGGATTGTTTTCCAGCCTTTTATTTTGAGCCTGTCTTTGCTCTGACTGTTCAGATGTGTTTCTTGAAGGCAGCATTATGTATGATCCAATTTTTTGATCCATTTTGCCACTCTGTGTGTCTTAACTTGTGCATTTAGACCGTTGACATTAAGAGAGATTATTGTGATGGGATTTTGTGCCATCTTTCTGTATAGGTTGGTTGTTCTTTTGGGTTATGTCTCGTCTTATAGTAGATCTTTCAGTCCTTCTTTTAAGGTTGGTTTTGATTTTACAAAGTTCCTAAGCTGTTGTTTATCCAAGAAGTTGTATATCTGTCCTTCAAATCTGAGTGAGAGTTTAGCTGGATAAGGAATTCTTGCTGAGGCATTTATTTCATTAAGTTTTTTACTATATCCCACCACTGCCTTTGTGCTTGGAGGGTGTCTTCTGAGAAGTCTGCTGAATGTCTAATGGATGCTCCTTTGTATACAATTTCCTTCTTTGATCTTGCTGCCTGAAGAATTGTGTCTCTGTCTATGGCATACATTACTTTGATTAGGATGTGTCTTGGGGTCTTTCTATTGGGGTCTCTTCTTGCTGGTACGCGTCGGGCTTCTTGGATCTGGAAGCCTTCATCCTTTAACTCGGGAACTTTTCAGCCAGGATGTTTTTAACTGTTTTAATTTCCTTGGCGTTACTTTCCTGTCCCTCTGTGACTCTAATGGTTCTTATGTTGTTCCACCTGGCTTCATCACATTGTTCTCTGTTCCGTTGCTGATCGATTTTCAGGTCTTTTTTCCATCTTATGTAGTTCTCTGAGTGCTTTCTGCAGCTCATCTTCAGTCTCATTGATTCTCTCTTCCGCTGCTGTCATCCTACTATTGAGAGCCACTACTTTATTTTTCATTTCATCTACTGTGTTTTTAAGCAATGATATTTCTATTTGCATGGTTCTCATTTCTGCTCTCATTTCCTCCCATAATTTATTGACTGCCCTTTCAACTGCTTCATTTATGTTCTCCTGTATTTTATTGGACATCTGCTCCATTTTTTTTCATTGAGCTCCTTAAACATCCTACCAATTTCTTCTCTAATTTCATTGTCAGAGAGATCTTGTACATCTGTATTCTTTTTGAGTCTTCAGGGTCGATTCTTTCATTTGTACTTTGAGCTGGGGATCTGCGTTGTTTCCCCATGGTGTTGCAGTGTTCAGGATAGATTCCTCTAGTGTACTGTTTCTTTTTTCTTGAGGGTATTACCTTCCCTTGGTGTTGAATTTCCTAGTTTATGTATTAACAAGTGGCCGCGTGAGCAGCCACCCGCCCGGCCAGCCACACACACCAGGGAGAATACCTGAGGCGGAGACGGGCTGTGTGAGAGTTCAAAATGTCTGTTTACTTCGCTTCCGCTTGGACTTCTGGGGGTTGTAGTTCCACCTTCAGCCGAGACCTGGGGCTCTACCACAGCCCCAGGCACCCGCCCAGCCAGCTGCACACCCCAGGGAGAATACCTGAGGTGGGAGACAGGCCGGTGTGATAGTTCTCATCTTCACCTTTGAAAATCGATTTTATAAAAATATTCACAAGCACTGGTAGAAATTTACAAGAAGAAATAGTCAACCCCATCGAAAAATGGGGAGAAGAAATGAACAGAAACTTCAACAAGGAGAAAATTCAATTGGCCAAAAGACATATGAAAAAATGCTCATCATCATTGGTCATCAAAGAGATGCAAATCAAAACAACAATGATATAACATCTCACACCACAGAGGCTGGTACATCCAGAAAAGCAAAAACAAATGCTGGCTTGGAAGCGGGGAAAAGGGGACTCTCATCCATTGTTGGTGGGAATGTCGACTAATACAGCCTTTTTGGAAAACAATATGGACATTCCTCCAAAGACTCGAAATTGAGCTATATTTGACCTAGTCATACTACTCCTGGGATTATACCCTGAGAAGCCAAAAACACAGAGCGGAAACACCATTTCCACGTTTATGTTTATAGCAGCACTATTTACAATAGCCAGAATTTGGAAACAACCAGAGTGCCCCAAAATTGATGACTGGATAAAGAGACCTGGTACACCTACACAATGGAATACTATGCAGCCATTAGGAAAAATGAAGTTATGAAATTTGCTTATAAATGGATGGACATGAAGAGTATCATATTGAGTGAAATTAGCCAGAAGGAGAGAGAGATATAGAATGACTGCATTTATTTGCATGACATTAATATATATACACATGTATATGTATATATATATTATGATACCAATATCCAAGGTCAAACAAAAATGGATCAGGAGGTATTCTAAAAATGGAATCCACCACAAGTGTCTGGGAGTCAGAGGTTGGGTTGGACGGAGAATGGAACAGTGTGCTAACAATTGTTGTAAGTGATAATACTAGCCTAGAACTGAGTATTGAATACAGGCAAAAGATACACATGATAACCTCTAAATGTATATATTGCAATATACAGTGTGTAAGAGAAGGAGGATAGAGAGAGAGAGAGAGAGAGAGAGAAAGAAATAGAAAAGAGTAAAAACTCTCCATAGAGGCAGGCTAGGGGAGAGGTGAGGGAATGAGGGACATTGGTGGTGAGAAATGGACACTGGTGGAGGGATTGTTGCTAACACAATATATGACCAAAACCTGGACATAAACATATATGTACTTGTATATCTCATGGTGGTATAATAAAATATTAAAAAATATTTGCAAGCACAAGTTTTCAAGTGCATTGAGGTGAACTCTGTGTGCTTGGTGGGACTATAAACTGGTACAGCTGCTATGGACTATGGATAGACATTCCTTAAGTGATAGATGATCTTAGTTTGCACTAATTATGGGACTTAAGAGACGAGAGATCATTGAGTTAACACAGCATGATTCACATATAGCCAACTTCCATTCAATGGCACCACTTGGTCCCTGGAGCATTGTCAGGAAAAAAATCTTTGGATGCTTCCAATCACTGCTGGAATAGTTGCATAATCTTTGGCTTTTCAGGTCTAAGCACCACCACATGTTCATGTCCTGGCACTGAAATTCCAGTCAGGTTGACTGAGAATTTCCTGGATAGATCCCTGGGCTTTCCGAACATCACTTGGGAGACCATTCCCAAATAAATACAATAAAAATAAAAATAAATAAATACAATAAAAATAAAAATGCTGTATGATCCCTGATGGGGACCCACTGGGGTCCCAAACAGTATCAGAACAATAGTTCTCTTCTACCTCCGAGACCGCAGGGAAAAGATGAAAACTAAGAGTTCGGCACAATTCCAGAGGGCTTCTAATAGTACAAAAAGCTCTACCACAGCAATCCAATATAATGGAAGACTTCTAGTTCTGTTCTGAACTTATACCATACACGATGGCCCAAGTCTCCTACCAAAGAGGATCCCACCAGAGAGAAAGTCTCACCAAAATGGATCCCATTAGAGAAGAGGAGTTCTACCAAAGAGGAGGTCCTCTGAAAGAGGAGAAGTGTACCTCAAGTCAGTCCCCTTATATACACAAAAGTAATCCTGACTTCAGGGAGAGTCCTGTCAACAAAAGAACCCTAAACAGCTTCTAGATAGTAGAAGAGTGTAGAAGGGTGGTGCCATGTTGGATGACACACCCTACTTAGCCTTAGGCTCCAGCTACACTCAGTTTATGTGAAGATCTGGGTCCTGCCTTTGGGGGAATCTCCAGAGCAAACACAATCGGAGTTTGGGTAGAATTGGAGTGATTCATAATTTCATAAGGCAAAAATATTCTTATCATGAATCTCGCTTGCCCCAGATCAATATTCTGCTCCCTACGAGTCCCCACGTGGGACATACATGTAGATATCCCAAGAGTACTTGGCCATGTTGGATCAACCATAATGTAATCAATTCTCCTAGTTCAAACACCTGCCAGGGCACCTCCAGGAAAACAATCGTGTCTCTTACTCTAAAGGTAATGCCAAAGTGAATTATTCTGATGAGTTTTGGACCTGAGTGAGATCTAGAGTCTGGGATTTGTTAGCTATATATTCATGGTAAAAAGTATTAATGCCATTCCCTACAAATTAAATTCTGAACTGATTTCTGGTTCAGAGATGCAGCCCCTCCACTCTCTGCTAGGGAGATTTTTGCCTCTGGAAATCTGCACTGATTTTTGTGAAGCTTGAGCCAAAGGCCCACCTAACGATCTATATTTCAAAAGGGTCATTTACCTGGCTACATCTCTTGATACACAGACCCACGAGGGGCTGGGTTGGTAGATTTTTGCTGGCTTCAGTCTATAAAAGAAGCTTGAAAAAAAGAAGGGACCTTTTTGCCATTTTGGCTTCCTTTGGTGTTTGCTTCTCTCAGTCCTATCTATTCTCTGTTGGGCTTCAACACGTGGTGGCAGCCATCTTGGTCTACATGTGGCCGGGACCTAGCTTGGAATCCAAAGTCTGGGTTTTTTTCCTGTTCTTGGATTGTATATCAGAACCTGTGATAGTAAAGTATTTTAAAACTGTGCCGAATTCCTGAGTTTTTAATCCATTCCCCACCAGCTTTAGAGGTAGAAGGGAAGTCTTTTCCCAGTATTTTTGGGGACCCCAGCAGTCTTAAGAGTGTCACACTGTACTACAGGTCTAAACAAATGATTATGCCAAGGACTAATCCCTTCTTCTGAGATTATCTCTTATGTGAGACACTGGAGAGAATTGGATATAAGAAAAGATGAATCTTTCTTTATGAGGTCCACAATGCCACTCAAGAGCTTCAGACTAGATGAATAAGTCAGAAGGAGAAAGACAAATGATTTTGGGTGATATGTAAATATTTTTACCAATGCATTTTTTAAATTTCTATTACCAAATGCAAGATTCAAAGTATACGCCTAAATCTGTACCATAACTTAATTATTCATTCTAAATTCTTGAAGGACTGATAAATTATATTATTCACAAATTATAAAAGTTTTCTAACCTTAAGACTTGGAGAATATATTTATTTAGGTGAGTTATATTTATATTGGCTTGAACAAGACTGAACTCTAAACAAAACACTCTGGGCTTTGGAAAAAGAAATGTAGAAAAATTCACACATTTTACCAATGAGAGCAAGTTTAGAAAAAACGTATTGTGTCTTTACTTGAACTAATTTGTTACAATTTACCCTTACAGTACATATCTTTTATATGTCTATAGTTAAAGACATATATATATGTCTTTTATATGTCTCTGTAAAGTGTTATTATAGTACATATCTATGCTTTAAACTGTGGTATACTAAGAATATACCTGTCCCTCAAATTGTTGCAGTGCAGCTACGGTGCACCACTGCATCTGCAGGTGGCAACAGGAGATAGATTTGTCTTCACCCAGGGCTCTTCCCCTGGGCCCTGGAAAGTTGATGGTCTGACATAGAAAAAGACTGGGCCCCTGGGATGAACCCAGAGCCACAGCAGAGTCTGGAAAGCTACCTGTGGTGTATTTAATATGCCAAAAACAGTAACAATAATGAACCTCATTCCAAATGAATGGGGACATTACTGGCACCTGCTCAAGCAAATCAATGAACAACGGGAAGATAAGTACAAGACACATACTAAGAATATATCAATTATTTCTTAAATATTTAAATTTTATTTAAAATCAACATAATTTCTCAAATTATTAGTGAATTTAATTTCCCATATAATCTTACAATTAGATCATTGTAATTATTCCTTTTTCTTCTCATGGTGTAATGTGATTTGAAAGTAAGCAAAAATATGTGATCAGGCTTGTGATGTCTGTGATTTCAAGATTGATACCTATAATATCATTTAGAGAAATGAAAATATTGGATTCATATAAATGTCTATAGTCTACAAAATCACTACCAAATATCCTTTTCACAATTAGAGAAACATAAAACTTGGCAGGAACAGAAGATTTTAATGTGCTTTTTCTAGTGATTTAAATATCTGTAATACTTAAAAATTTCATATAGTTAACTAGAAATTTAACACTGATTTTAGTTTATAATCTATCAAAAATACTATATTTGATAAGCATTTATTTTTGCCCAGAATTGTTGGGAATAGAGTTATTCTATGTAGCTCTGTTCTGAAAATTTGCGTTATGATTAATTTTAATTTCAATAGTATTGATAGATTTTTATAATAAAATAACAAAATAGAGGCAATAAATAGGCATCTTTGTGGTGTAGGGATGGTTACTGCAACATTGTATGACTGAAATGCATCATGAATTGGCTTTGTGGTTATCTATCCCACAGTGGTGATATAATAAAATATAAATAAATACACAAAAATAATTAGACATCCTGTTTTCTTATTTGTTGTTTTGCGAGAAGGACTTTAAAGTGTTACTTTAGAGTCCAGAGGTAACTCCCAGTGATAATTAGAGCAGAGGTAAAATCCTAATGGTTTGAATATCATGCACAGAGAAAATGGAAGTTATGAGAAATATATTTGACATTACTATGATGCTAGGGATTGACTTGGTGCATTTTATATGCAAAAATAAACTACACCTATTTGAGCAAACTCCTGGATCTTTTTTAATAAAAGTAATGAAAGTCATTTAAACAGAAAGATGGCATAAAATACCATGACAATAATCTCTCTCAATGTTAACAGTCTATGCACCAATTAAGAGACACAGAGTGGCATAATGGATTAAAAAACAGAATCCAACATTCTGCTGCATACAATAAACATATCTGAATAATTAGAGAGAACACATGCTCAAAGTCAAAGGCTGGAAGACAATTCTCCACACAAACAAAACTCCAAAAAGGCCAGTGTGGCCATAATAGTGCCTGACAATTCAGTCTGAGAAAGTTTAGAAGGAACAGTGAAGGCTATTTCTTAATAATTATGGGTATGCATATCATGAAGAACTTAAACTTCTAAACATATATGCACCCAACTATGGGCCAGCAAAATACATAAAATAACTGCTAATAGACTTCAAAGTATACATTAATTAGGAAGAGCACAATAGTAGTTGGAGACTTTAACACTGCATTATCAACTATAGATAGATTGACAAGACTGAAACTCACCAAGGGAATACTGCCCCTGAAGAAAGGAATGGAAGAACAAGAGCTGGTTGATATATACAGGGATTATATTCCCCCAAAAAGTGAATACACATTTTTCTCCAATGAACACAGTACATTCTCCAAGATAGAACACAAACTGAGCCAAAAAGCTTACCTAAATAAAATTAAAAAAAAGATAGAAATTGTGTCAATTATCTATTCAGACCATGATGCACTGAAAATGGAAGTTAACCATACACAGAAACAGGGAGTCAAAACAAACACCTGGAAACTGAACAGCTCACCGCTGAGCAACTAATGTGTCATAGAAGAAATCAATCAGGAAATTCAGATTCTTGGAAACAAATTAAAATGAAGACACCAACTGTCAGTACTTATGGGGCACAGTGAAAGCAGCAAAAGATTACTTCTAGAGTCTATATGTCATGAAATATGAGAACCTAGAAGAAATGGATAAATTCCTGAAGTCCTGTAACTTCCCATGGCTGAAACAAAAAGACCTGAATACCTAAATAGCATATCACTATTGTGAAAGCAAATATAAACATATGGGACTACATGAAACTAAAAAGCTTCTTCACTTCAAGAGAAGGAATAACCAAAACACAATGACAGTCCACAGAATGGGAAAGAGTATTCATCCAATACCCATCTGATAAGGGGTGAATATCCAGGATATATCAGCCACTGGTACAACTTTCCAAGAAGAAAACAGCTAATACAATCAAAAAACGGGAGAATAAATAAACAGAAACTTAGACAAAGAAGATATTCAAATGGCTGAAAGGCATGTGAAAAAAATGTTCATCATCACTAATTATCAGAGAGATGCAGATCAAAACAACAATGAGATATCATCTCACAATAGAGAGACTGGCATATATCCAAAAGAGCAAGGACAACAAATGCTGGCATGGATGTGACGAGAAAGGGACAATCATCCACTGTTGGTGGGAATGTCGGCTGGCATAGCCTTTTTGAGAAACAATATAGACATTCCTCCAAAGACTAGAAATTGAGCTCCCATTTGACCCAGCCATGCCATTCCTGGGAATATACCCTGGGAAGTCAAAAACACACAGCAGAAATACCATCCACACTTTTATTTTCATAGAAGTGCTATTCACAACAAGCAGAAACTGGAATCAAGCAGAGTGCCCAATACTTGATATCTGGATAAAGAAGCTTTGTACATCTACACAATGGAATACTATGCAGCTGTTAGGAAAAATGAAGCTATGAAATTTGCCTATGAATAGATAGATGTGGAGAGGATCATGTTAAGTGAAATTAGTCAGAAGGAGAAAGATATAGAATGACTGCATTTATTTGCATTATATATAATGCAAATAAACCTGACCTTAGATATTAGCATCATACTATATATATAGTATATATAGTATGTATATAGTATATATAAGTGTATATACTATATATATATAGTAGATATATATATACACTATATATAGTATGATGCCATTATCTAAGGTCAGGTAAAACATGGATCAGGAAGTCTAGTCAAAGGTGGAATCTACCACAAATGCTTGGAGTCAGAAGTTAGGTAAGACAGAGAAAGGGAACAGTATACTAATAATTTTAGAAAGTGATAAAACCAGCCTTGAACTGATAATTGAATACAGACAAAAAGACACATAATGATAACTTCTAAATGCATGTATTGTAATCCAGTGTGTAAGAGAAGGAAGAGAGATAGAGAGAGTTAGAGAGAGAGTTAGAGAGAAAGAGTAGAGATAAAGAGGTAGGCTGTAAGAGGGGAGGGAATTGGGGACATTGGTGGTGGGAAATGGGCACTGGTGTAGGGATGCATGCTGGGACACTGAATGACCAAAACCCAAACATGAGATCTTTGTAATTGTATATCTCATGGTATATAATAAACTATTTTTGAAGTCTTCTTCAATCAATTTATTCCTATATTTTTCAACAAATATTTGCAAATGGTGTATAATTTTAGGTCGATATTAATAGTTGGGAAACTAGATACCAAGACTGGTAAAGCTCTACCTGTCTTTGTAATATTTGCATTTAATTTAGATATGCCAAATGAATTTGTATATATACCAAATGGAATATGTGAAATATTTTGGATATACCAAATATCTCAAGGTCTTTCAACTTAAAATGTAATGAATTTTATGTTCACACTGAATGTGCCACACATTTAGAAAGACAATTCTTTTAAACTCAAATTTTAATAAATGTTCTTGTTGGAGAGAAACTTTCCCTTTAACATCTTCACTATATTAATAATTGAATTGGTATAAGATGATTTTATAGGTAAACATAAAGAAATTTAAATATATATATTATATAATGTATATGAGGTCCAATGGAAATACAAAAATAGGTAGAGTACTTATATTTTTATATAATTTATGTAATAATAAAATGACACAAAAATGTTTGTGGATTATTGATTAAGTAACCAAGAATGTTAATAAATCCATTTCAGATTAAGATTGATATATATGGTAATAAAAATTTACCCTACCTTTCTTTTACATGGGAATTCATATCCTGGTTGCAGAGGGAAGGTAATACCATAGTTATATTTTTGTACCGAAAATCTCTTATGTACAAAATTATGAGATACAAAAGTTGCACATTTTGGAACAGTAGAGTGTCCCTGAAATCTGTCACGAACTGGAATACAGCATGATATAGGTTCTACAATCAGGATCGGGATCTGATGTGCAGTCAGTGGTAGTGGCAAGTATCGCAACCAATGTATTGCAGAATATTTTCTGCGGGAAAGGCTAAAGAATATCTTTAGTATATCAGAGAACATAAAGTTATTTTATTTCCATTATTTTAAAAGGATTCAGGACAAGATTATGTACAGAGAATATGTATTGGGAAACACTGATCAATTCAGTGCAGAAGCAACTATTTACTTTTTGGGGAATATTTACATTCTATTTATTATTTATTAATTAATTATTTATTTATAATATAATCACAGTGAGATGCACAGTTACAAAGTTGTTCATGATTGGGTTTCAGTCAATCAATGTTCTATCACCTTGACCAGTGCATATTTCCTACCATCAATGTCCAATGTACCCAGTACCCTGCCCCCTCCCTTAGGACATTATGGTTTATAATACAGTTAATGAAAAGTGAATAGGGATATCCCTTTACCTACTTTAAACACTCAGTTCCTGCTCAACAAGATTATTCCCAACTACCATTGTTGTATTCCTATCTTCTCTCTGCTAACAGCCCTTTGCCCTGCCAAAACCTCTTGTCGCATGCTGCTGACCATTGACCACTCCTTAAGGTTCCTGTTGCCCTGGTCTTGGATATTAGTTTCTCTCTCTCTCTGTCTAAAGATATATATATAATATATATGTAATATATATGTCTATATATATTTGTATATATAGATATATACATATATAGAGTTATATATAAATATATATATATAATCTCTATATATAGAGATATATACATATATAGAGTGTATATAGATACTCTATATATATGTATATGTATCCCACAAATGAATGCAAACATTTTATATGTCTCTCCTCCCTCATTTCATTCAGCATGATGCTCTCCATGCCGTTCCATTTATAAGCAAATTTAATTATTTCATTTTTCCTAATGTCTGTCTAGGTTCCATTGTGTAGGTGTATCATAGTCAGAAATGTCATTTGTACTTCTATGTTCATTGCAGAACTAGTCACAAAATCTGGAAGCAACCTAATGCCCAGGAAGCAATTATTTAAAAGCCTGAATGAACATTGATTTTTCTTTTTGGTCACACCGGCAATGCTCAGGGGTTACCTTTGCATTCAGAAATTACTCCTGCTGGTGCTTGAGGGATCATGTGGGATCCTAGGGATTGAACCCAGGAGGGCTGAGAGCAAGGCAAACACCCTACCCACTGGGCTATTACTCCTGCCCAATTAGTAAAAATGGTTTTAATCAAGGATATTTATTATGTAGAACAGCAAAAACAAACAAAAGTTGATCCAAGTAAATATTATGTGAAATTAGGAAAGGGAGCTCCAGGTTCCTTCTCTCACTTGAGTGAGGTGTGATATTCCACAAATAGCTCTTTCAATTCCTCTTTGGGAGACCTGAATAGCATTCTCATCCTGCTTTTGTAGGGCCCAGGTCTCTGAGGTGTATGTTAATGCAGGGATAATGGTGGAGTTAAAGAGATGTGCCCGGAATTGGAGGTTCTTTGTCTTTTTAGCTATTTCTTTGATGCTTTTGAAGGCATTCCATGTCACTTTCATCCTCCTGCACAGCACAGGTTTTAGGTTGTTCATCATGTTGATTTCTCAACCTAGGTACACATAACTGCTGCATTCAGAGATGTTTGTTCCACTCAGAGTAAATGGGCCCTCTGGAACTAGTTCATTTTTCATAAACACTGTTTTGTTGAGATTCAGCTGTAGACCTATCTTTCCACATTCTTGGTCGAAGTCAGCCAGCATTTGTGCCGCTTGGCTGATGTTTGGTGTTATTAGAATGATGTCATCAGCAAAGCGGAGATGTTGTAATTGCCGAGAGAAGGAATCTGGAGTTCCTACCACCATTGCTGTTCCAGAGTCAGGGATGCTGTCTCGTTTGCCAAGGCACCGGAAATAAGATGGACTGGACATGTAATGCGATTTGGAGGCAACCACTGTACTAGAGCCATTACCTACTGGATCCCACGGGATGTCAAAAAATCACGTGGCCGCCCACCTACAAGATGGTCAGACTTCTTCGTCAAGACCCTGAACGAAAGTTTTTAGGCTCTTCGTATTCCTGAAGCAACCAGATGCCATTTGACTACACTGGCCCATGATAGGGTCAAATGGAAATGTTACTGGCATCCACTCAAGCATATTGATGAATAACGGGATGTCAAGTAATCAAGTGATCAAGTGAGGAAAGGGAAAATTAAATGGAAAGTTAAATGAAAAATTAAATGGAAAAATCATGCTCAGTACTCTTTCTAATCAGTAGTAGAGAGAAATTTTGAGACATTAAAAACAAAGGAATAAGCTACTGAAAAAAATGAGTTCAGTAAGCTGCAGGTGAGACCCCAAAGAGACTTTAGCCAGCCATTTGCTCCTCTAAAATCCAAATAGTTAAGGGAGACAAGAAATTATGTACTTACATGACAATGCCTAAGGAGCAAATATAGAAGTAAAGGGAGCTTAATTTTGAGGTGGCCAGAATCCTGTAATTAAAGACCACAGAGAATGACTGAGTGAATAGACAGAATGAAAGTGCTATTTGTCAAAGGGATATATGATTACAATTACAGAGCTATCGGGACCAACGGGAGACTGTTTTGATAACAAAGAATGATATCTGCTAAAGTAAAATCTCATTGTTTTAAGGAAGGCTTGCTTAGTATTCTCTCTGAAATGTTAATGTTACCTGAATACCCAGGGTAATTGTCTAGTTATTGCCTGTGATTGGAAGTAAATTAATTTGAGTAATAGTGACTTCGTATTGTGAAAGGTTCATGGTGCCAAATCCATTCTAGAATAGCACTGAACTCTTGAATGCCATAATTTAGGATGACTTTATTAACTCTACTGCTAATGCTTTATTAAAAGTTAATATAATTTGTCAGTGAATTATTGTATTCATACTGAAAAGAATTATTTTGGAGATTAAGTATAAGCAAATGAAAGTCTGAATGTATTTGAAATCAGGAATAAACATAAGTATTTCTTGATCATTTGCATTAGAATACTCATTCACTTTTCTACTAAGCACACATTTAATTGCCTAACATATGCCATTTACTAATTACTGACAACATGAAAAAGGATCTTTAAATGTAGATGTTATAAACTATCACAGGCTTAGGAAAACTACGTTAATGTTTGTGAAGAAAGGTTCAACAACAAGATAGGATGCACTGTAGAGTACTTTAACGTAAAATATAAAACTGAAATCGAGGGTCACAATCAATGAGGGAAGTTTCTTCTTTATAGATATTTATATTGATATTTCAAGAAGGAAGGACACATTATAAGTGCTAATAATGTCTGATCATTGATAGACTTATGCAAAATGTGTTAGCATGAAAAAGTCTTTCCTCAGAATCTTTAGTAAAAAGCATATGAAAATATTTCATAATTTTCTTGCCTATAATTGTAAAATTATAACATATCAAGCCATTAGATCTCTACATCAGTTTTAAAGATACCTAAAGAGAATAAACCAATATTAAATGATACAGTGTAGTTGCAATTTTAAAATACCAACTGGAACTTAAGACACATTTTTTCAGCCACAAATAATCATGAAATTAAAAAAATAGTGAATATATTTTGCTTTTAAAAAAGACACAAAATATGGGGCCGGAGATAGCACAGTGACTGGGGCAGTTGCCTTGCATACAGATGACCCATATTACATCCCTGGTACACCCCAAAATGTCCTTGAGCACTGCTAAGAGTTATCCCTGACAACAGAGCCAGGAGAAGCCATTTGCACTGTCTCCAACACAAATAAATAAATGAGACATAAAGCAAACTGTTCCTCATTATAACTCTGTTTCTAATTATAAAATAAAATGTGCTTGCAACACAATTATAAACATTGTTAGATTTGCAACTACAAATAGTTACTTTATAATAGTTCATAATTATATTTTTAAAAAAGGATTTTATTTTGTATTCTTTAAGTAGTATCATGGAGCCCTTGTAGTGTTTCAAAGTCAAATATGACAAAAATAAAAATAGATGGTTGAAATTTTCTATAGATACATGGAATTTTATTTTATCATTTCATTGGTTTTCTCTAAGTTTTATAATGTTTGTAATAAAAAGAGGAAAATAAAGCTCCTATATAGAGAGAAAATGGTGAAGGGGAAGAATAGCAACTTCTGATGTCCAAAGTGATTAAATTACCTTCTAGAAAGCTATAGATAAGACATGCAATGTGGGATATTAGCCAATATCAGTCAATGTTTCAATGTTGGATATGATGATGTGATAATTAAATGTTTGGTCAGTACCAGAGATCAAGCCCAAGTCTACACATGCCAGGAAGAAGCTCTGCTAACCATGCTTCCATTCATGGTAATGAGAATTTTATATACTTTTTATTAAAATCATTTGCATATATACAGTGAGAAAACTCTAAGGATTGTAGCTTAGATAATTTGATAATTAATCAAAAAGTTTGCAAAGAAGCAAATTTCCCAGGGCGCACAGATATTTCTTACTTATGTAACAGGTTCGAGACTATGGTAAGATATACAGGAATAGCTTTCAATAGAAAGTCAATATAAGATTCAATTGAGGAGCAACATTGAGCTAGAGAATATTAAAATTAAAACAGTTTTTCACTAAGATCCATTGGATTAAATTCTACCAGCCTTGGGGCCAGAGTGATAGCACAACATTTGCCTTGCATGCGGCTAACCTGGGTTTGATCCCCAGGCATCCCATATGGTCCCCCAAGCACAGCTAGGAGCAATTCCTGAGTGTCCCTGGGTGTGACTCAAAAAAGCAAAAAAAAAAAAGTTCTACCAGTCTTTCCATTCCTCTCTACCACAACTTGTTAAAGCTATTCCCATAAAGAATAGTGAATAATGTTATCTCACTTATAATCTATTTATAGTCACTAGTTGTTTTTCTGCTCCTTTTCTGAAACTACAAGGAAGTGGCTACATAAGATTAGGTGTCTACATTAGGCAGAAGCCAAAAATTCTTCTACTTCTACATTAAAATAACAAAGAAGACAAAAAAATCTTTTCATCAATGCTTCTTCAGTATGATTTATGCCAGGGTTTGCTTGTTTTGTAATATTATAAGCAAAGCCTTACTTTGAATTCAGGGATCACTCCTATCTTGGCTTATGGGACCATATGGCATTCTGGGAATTGAACCTGGATTGGCTGCTTTCAAGGCAAGTGTCATTCATACATAGCATACTATCTCTCTGGTCAAAAATGTAAGATTTTTTTTAAGAAGATAGCAGAGGGAAACTAGGATTTCATATTCAGGTTCTACATAGGGTTTCATCAAATAGGGAAAATATGCTTTAAAAAAAAAACAACACTAAATTTTAGCTTCCAATCCAATTTTTACTGTTATTTTATTTTTTAGTAATAGCAATGCATAGGTTCTAGAAATTGTATGTGCTAATATATCATAAAAACATGTGGAACAATTATAGTTTAATGGTTGTAATGGTGAGATAACAATTTGAGTGGGAATTTGGCAATATCTTTTGAAGTTTCCCTAGAGACCTAATACAGGGGACTATTATGTATAATAGACCAGAGATTTTAATCACGACTAAAACATATTCAGTGGCCACAATTTCAATAGCAATTATGAAATATATCCTTATCTGGATATAAAAATAGATATGATATTTATATAAATACTTGACAAAGTCAGTGATTGATGGATAGAATTATCATTTTATCATTCGTGTCATTGTTGTATTTGTCATAGCTTATGAAAACCAAGTGGAGAGAGAGGTGCAGACAAGTGGAAACGACATATGGACAGGGACAGCTTCCAAGACTCAAACCTCTGTGCAGTATGAGTGTGTTCCATTACATTGAGTAGGCTGCTTTGCTCTTTCAATCACCTTCTGGAAGACTGGTGGATTTAGCTTCTTCCTCTTGCTATTTGAAGCCCCTGTTATCTCCAGAAGAGATAAGGAAACAGGAAGACCTGTAACCAAAATAATCTCATAAACAAAGCAATTTATGGCAGTCAAACAAAAAGTCTGGGGTGTAAAGAAAATTATGAAGCATCAACCTACAAATACAGTAAGCAAAGACAGAGGAAGGCTCACAACATGGAGAGAAAGGAGAGAGAGAGAGAGAGAGAGAGAGAGAGAGAGAGAGAGAGTACTTGAGTTTGAATTTGGTGCAGTTAATCCTGAAGCAGTCCATACAGCCATTTCAATCATGGAGCAGAGCAATTCAAGGTAGATTTAGCTGATAACTAGGAAGAAGAACATTGTTGAAATGTGCTTTTTAATTAAAATACAGAAAGACCAAAACATTCCTATATGGAAAATAAGTTGGTGTTTCACATTAGACTGTCATAAAACAGCTACAGCAGCTAATAATGTCATTAAAGCTTATTCTTTGAATAACATTTCCAGCAAGAATATATAACATTTTAATGCAGATGATCTCAAGATAGTAACCCTCCAGCAGGTAAGATGTATGAAAAAAAAAAGTTTTTTTTTTTTTTTTTTTTGTATCGCAACAGTATTTGTAATTCACGGTTTTGTAATTCAGGCAGAGATACAATGGATATTCAAATGCTTTCAAATGAATGAAGCAGAATGGTGGTCTGAAAGCAAAGTGAATTAGAACTTGCTTCTAAACATGACTCACTAATTAGCCTTTTGATGAGTGGATCTTTTTAAAAATAAAAGTACATCTGGTAAGATCGATTATTTTATTTTCTCATTTTATGAGTCTAAAATGAAAGACTTTTAAATCACATAAAGGGTGATGTAAATACACATACAAGAAAAGAAGCAAATAAAATATCAAACTTTAGTAGATATTCTTGAGAAAATAAATGATTGACTAAAAATAAAGTATTAAATCTTTATCACTTGTATCACTTGTATTCCCATTTTTCATCGATTTGCTAGAGCAGGCACCAGTAACATCTCCATTCGTTGGGAATGTGGGCCATTATTGTTACTGTTTCTGGCATATTGAATACACCCCAGGTAGCTTGCCAGGGTCATAAATCTTATTTTCATAATGGAGAAGCCACTATTGCCCATGTTTCCTTTCTGCCTGATTATTACACATCTTAGGTATTTGGAATGTCTGCTGCTAACTCATACACTACTGGCCATAGTCATATTCTGTATGAAATTATTCACCAAACAGTACTCCCCTGCCAGGAATCTGCCTAAGGTCCCAAAGTATAGAAAACTATCTAGATCTAGATCTAGATAATATTTGGTTCGCTTAAAGTTTCAAAGTATATATAAAATACTCCAGCCCTCTTGAAAAACAATATAGACATTCCTCCAAAAACTAAATATTGAGCTCACATTTGATCCAGCAATACCAGTCCTGGAATATACCCTAGAGATCCAAAACACATAGTAGAAACACTATCTGTACTTCTTTATTCATCGCTGTACTATTCACAATAGCTAGAATCTGGAAACAACCTAAGTTCCAGAGAACAGAGGACTAGCTAAAGAAACTGTGGTACATCTACATGATGGAATACTATGCAGTATCAGAAAAGACAAAATTATGACATTTACCAGCAAACGGATGGACATGGAGACTATCATGCTGAGTGAAATTAGTCAGAAGAAAAAAATACAGATATAGAATTACAGCATTCATTAATGGGATATAATATATATACCAGTGTTTCACTAAGTGTGGGAAATGGGAAAGTCAGAATAGAATTCACTATTGAATATACACAAAGAGACTTAAACGATAGCCCTAAATATCTGCAGGGCTAGCTGCAATGTGTAAAAGATGGGGGAGAGAGATGCAGAAACCGAGAGAAAGACAGAGAGAAAAAGAGAGGAAAAGGGGGTACCTGATATTGAGGCAGCCTGGGGGTGGGCAGGAGGGGGTGCGAGTACATTGGTGGTGGAAATGGGGCACTGGGGGAGGGATGGGTGCTGGAATACTGTATTACCAAGAACCAATTATGAACACCTTTGTAATTGTATGCTTCACTGTGGTATAATAAATTTTTAAAGTATATATAAGTATATAATCTGCCTAAGTAACTATATAGATCTAGATCTAGATAGGTTTGATCATTTAATATTCCCACACCCAACACTTCTAGTATACGTTTCCCACCACCAATATTCCGTTTCCCTACTGCCACCCCTCATATTGTCTCTATAACAGGTACTTTTCTTTCTCTATTTTTATTAAATTTCTCTCTCTGTGTATCTCCAGAACCTTTGACTTAGCTGACACAAATCACAAATTTGGTGGTCTTGGAGCTCATTGGATTGCTGGATGCCTGAGATCTAGTCATTCTCAAAGTCAGTATCTCTCAATGCCCGATGATCATGTCAACTTCCTTCCAAGTTAACCCCTGCTGATTCTTCTTGAAACAATTCTACTCAGTATCTGTTTCCAAAGATCACAGACTAGAAACAATACAATCAAGTAAGATCACTAATCAGTCTAAAAAGTATTTCTATAAATTGAGTTCTTTCTGATATTCTCAAATGCCCACATATATATGATTATATATTATACCTATATCATCAAAGATAGTAATTTCAGCATGAGCCTTAGATCTTTTCAGACAAGATTGTTCTTTATAGATTTAATCTGGGATTAACAAAAATTAATTTTTAGTCCTTTTTGACTTATACCAAATACTTTATCTTGGCCATAATATAAGCTTAAACACTGAAGACTCCATAATGTGATATTTCCCACTTCTGTAGCCTTATGTTAGGAGACCTAAAAGAGAAGTGCTTATGTAAATCTTATGTAAAACCTTACATAAAATTTATATAAAAATAAGTTTTCCTTAATGCCTATTATGACGCAAATTTATAAATACAACCTAAATGTCTGGATATCTTCATTTATATACTCGAAACACTCAGAGTGAATTTAGAAAATATAAAACAGAGAGAAACATTTATAGATATTCAAAACAAAATAAAATGACTTCAACTTGAAATTTTTTATCTATTATTGGAAGGGATATATGTTTTATAAATTTCCTAGGGCAAGCAAAATCATTATGAATTAAAAGGGTTTCACTCTTTTGTTTGCTCTAATTTAATTATTTCTTTTGTAATAAAATTATTTTAACCATAAATAAAATAAAGAAATAAATACTATACAAATAAGTAAAATAGGTCCCCCAAACCTGTCTAAATGTCTTAAAATATTATGACATAGCATTTTTCTTTGAATATGTTTATAACAGATAGAACAGTATCAATTTTTCAAGATTTCTGGTCTTGATCTCAGAAGAAAATAGATAAAATGTGATTGAAGCAATCTGAGAAGCATAGTGAACCACACCGTGGTAATTAAAGTCTTTAGTAGAATTGTGGAACAGCTTATTTTAATTTTGCCTTTATTGAAACTCATTATTTTCTATTTTGATCATTTAGAGTATAGATATTTACTTAGTGTTGTTAACTATTTTCAAATGTTACTGTGAACTTGAACGTTTTTGAAAACTCTAATTACCCCTCTGAGGGCAACATAACCCTACTGTAGTAAAAAGAATGGCTAAATCCGTAGTAATTAGAAAGCACTTCAATGGGTGCATAGACAGACACCAGAGATCTCAAATATCTGTTTATTAGACATTATTCCAGCATTCTGTCTCAATTCATTTCTATTTTCAAATTTTTAATTGCATTATTAAGGTTTACAAACCATAAAGATGGTGAGTTTTAGGCATATAATATTTCAACACCAATTACACTACTATTATCAACTACTCTCCACCAGTATTCCCATTTCTATTTTACTCATGTCCAAGTTAGTTCATCTTCTCCCTCTTTTTCAAAATTTTCATGTTTGGCCTCATTACATTTTCATATTACTTGTGCTTGCCTCATAGACTAAATTAAAAGGAAAAGATGTCAATAAGATATCTGCTTCTGGCAAGATTTAAAGTAGTACGAACTTTCAGAGGCACTTAGAAAATAAGTTAAAGAATTTTCAGTATATAACCAAGTTAATATTTAATATTTTATCTATTGACAAAGTGGTTTACTATTTTGTGTCCACTGAAATAATTTTTTTTTTGCCTTTTTGGGTCATACCAGGCAATGCTCAGGGGCTATTCCTGGCTCTGCACTCAGGAATTACTCCTGGCGGTGCTCGGCGGACCATATGGGATGCCGGGGATCGAACCCAGGCCGGCAGAGGCCGGCTGCGTGCAAAGCAAACGCCCTACCCGCTGGGCTATTGCTCCGGCCCCATGAAATAATTATTAATGTTACTTATGCTTTAGAAAGTATTTTTCTGAATTATATGGGGAATCATTTTATTTTACTATTTATTTCTAGTGGTTTGCTAATCAAACAAGGGTACGGTTATGACTGGTCAAAGCATAACATCAAGAAACATTTTCTGGTGCTTATATTTTCTTGTTCTATTGTCATCTTGAAATACTTCAGTGTCAGAGTTTTAAGTGAAATTGTGTCTTTTTTAGTTTGTATACTAAAACAAAAAAGAAATTTATTGGAAATAATAAGCCATATTGTTAAAGCTTGACAGTGAAAAACTTGGTTTATGGTGCCTTACTTGCTTATAAATAATGTACACAATGTCATGTGAAAATACACTTTCCCTTAAAATTACAGAATATTATGATTATTAAATTGCTATTTGTTCATTGTGTGTGAACACTGCTGTTCTGTACATTTGTTATAGTCAGGCAAGTTGGAGGCTCAATTCTGAGTTACACAGTTGTAGGAAAAAAGGCAGGAAACAGTTTTAAATAGATTGTATATAAAGGCTTTATTCGGGGCTGGAAGGATATTCGCGTGGCAGAAAGTATGATCAATATGAACCAGGCTCTATTCTTCATTCCAGATACTATATAACCTATTCTCCCCTACAGCATAGTGGTCCTGGTGTCCAAAACACTGCTCCACCAGGGGCAGGCACTAAACAGCCAGACCTACGAGGGAGTAGAGACCTGTGCATAGCGCTGAGGCTGCACCTTTTAGGAAGTCAAGATTTTGATCCTGTACTATTTTAGGTACTTTTAATGTACACAGAGTGAGTAGACAACCACAAAGTTATTCTGTATATAAAAATCTGTTTAGGATAAACAAAACAGGATCAGAGGGTAGGGCTAATGTTGAAATTCTCCCTAAATTTCTGGATGGTCAGGGGCATTGGAAACTAAACTGATCAAGTCCAGTAAGTAAGGTAACTTTTTTTTTCTGCACGAGATATCTTATGCTTCGTTGTGATTTTAAATTCTAGGGGCAGCAGACTCACCCAAGAATATCCAGCAAAGCTTTCTTGTGCCTGGAAAGCTGCTTAGAATGAATGAAGGCTTAGCCTTTTCCATTACAAAGCATTTGATGTGATTGGCATATCACAAAGTGGTCAATCAGCGGACAGTTATAAAGATGTTTTCATCTCTGATAAAAGCAGGAAATTGACGAAGGTTTAGATAAAAAAAAAATAGGGGCAGCAGGACAGTTCTACTGTTCAAGAAGGGAGATATTCACGACATCGGCAAGTATCGCCCCATCTGCCTGTTGTCTGTCATCTACAAGCTGTTTACACGAGTCATCCTGAACAGGATTAGCAGAACACTAGATGAAGGACAACCATGCGAGCAAGCAGGTGTCGGAAAGGATTCAGCACAATCGACCATATCCACACAGTAACCAAGCTCATTGAGGTCTGTACGGAGTACAAGATGCCGCTCTGTCTCATGTTCATTGATTTAGAGAAAGCCTTTGATTCTGTGGAGACTGAAGCAGTCATCAAAGCCCTAGTCAAACAGGGTGTTCAAACCCAATACATCAAGATCTTTCGTGAGCTGTATTACGGATTCACCACCAGGATCTCACCATTCTACAAAGAAGTGATCATTGATGTCAAAAGAGGGGTTCGACAGGGTGATACCATCTCACCAAAACTCTTCAGTGCCACCCTCGAGAACATCATGAGACAATTAGAATGGGAAGGAATGGGAGTGAAGATAGATGGTCGGCAACTACACCACCTCCGCTTCGCTGATGACATTGTTCTAATAACACCAAACATTAGCCAAGCGGCACAAATGCTGGCTGACTTTAACCGAGAATGTGGAAAGGTAGGTCTAGAGCTGAATCTGAAGAAAACTATGTTCATGAGAAGTGAACTAGTTCCTGAGGCCCCATTCACTCTCAATGGAACAAACATCTCTGAATGCAACAGTTATGTGTACCTAGGTCGAGAGGTCAACATGATGAACGACCTAAAACCTGAGTTGCGCAGGAGGAAGAGAGCGGCATGGAATGCCTTCAAAGGCATCGAAGAAATAGCTAAAAGGACAAAGAACCTCCGGCTCCGGGCACATCTCTTCGACTCCACTGTTCTCCCTGCATTAACATATGCCTCAGAGACCTGGGCCCTACGAAAGCAGGATGAGAATGCTATTTGGGTCTCCCAGAGAGGCATCGAAAGAGCTATGCTTGGAATATCACATCTCACTCAAGTGAGAGAAGGAATCTGGAGTTCTGACCTCCTTCGCTATTCCAGAATCAGGGACGCTGTCTCATTTGCCAAGGCATCGAAAATCAGATGGGCTGGACATGTAATGCGATTTGGAGACAACTGCTGGACTAGAGCTGTTACCGACTGGATCCCACGGGATGTCAAAAGATCACGTGGTCGCCCACCTACAAGATGGTCAGACTTCCTTGTTAAGACCCTGAAGGAACAGTTTGAGGCTCTTCATATTCCTGAATCAACCAGATGCCATTGGGCTACATTGGCACGTGATAGGGTCCAATGGAAATGTTACTGGCGCCCGCTCGAGCAAATCGATGAATAACGGGATTCAAGTGATCAAGTGATCAAGGGGAAATATACTGATTTGTTGACACAGGTCTAGCAGATGTCACAGAAAAACATGGTTCTTTTGCACTTAACCATGTCAGTCTCTAACCCAATAGATTTGTAGCCTAGGTGAGAAGTAGTCAAGAAGAAAGCCTTCATAAATATTGGGACTAGAGCTACAGCGTACAGTATAGGACATTTGCCCTTCATGGAATAAAACATGGGTTTTATTCCTGACACCCTATATGGTCCCCCTGAACTTACCAAGGGAGATAGCTTAGTGTAGAGCTAGGAGCAAACTCTGCACATCTAGGTGTGGACCAAATTGCAGAGAGAGAGAGATAGAGAGAGAGAGAGAGAGAGAATGAATCTTGCTAAATAGGACTCAATGAAGCATATAATTAGCATATATTTTAATTTAGTTTGGTCCATCAAGAGTGATGTGTAACCCAAAACTAACCATAACCATAATACTATGTTCAAAAGTGTACTCAGATCAATTATATGAAAGCAAATCCTTAGAAAATGAGAGACAATAAAATACATAAAATACATGTAAGGGATCCAGTCTTAGAATTGCACATCAGAGATGTATTTGATGAAAACTTTCTTAAAGAGGGAACAAAATAAAAATATCACTTGTATCACTTGTATCACAAGTCTTTCCATTGTTCATCAGAGTGGGCACCAATAATGTCTCCATTCGTTGGGAATGAGGTCCATTATTGTTACTGTTTTTGGCATATCAAATACACCATGGGTAGCTTGCCAGGCTCTGCAATGGCTCTGGGTTCATCCATGGGTGCCCGGTCTTTTTCTATGTCAGACCATCAACCATCCAGGGCCCATGGGGCAGAGTCCTGGGTGTAGACAAATCTATCACCTGTCTACCACCTGCCAACGCAGCCAGGCACCACAGCCACACCTGCATCACCTCAAGGGGCTGTAGTAAAATAAAAGTAAGCTAGTGGAACTCATTCTAATGTAAAAAGTCTTACACAGTTAAACTAAGACAAAACAAAGAGGCAGTCTACTGATTGTGTATGATACAAAAAAGCTTTGTTGAAGTTTTCTTCTCTCCATTCTACAGACTATGTCTTTTATCACATATATGTGTGCCATATATATGTGTGTTTTACTGAAAATATACATAATGTATATAATATGGACACATATGTTATAAATATATAATATACAGACATACAAAATATACAATGTATTGTTATATTTAAACATTAAAACATTGGTGTTGGTCGAGAAGTCAACATGATGAATGACCTAAAGCCTGAGTTGTGCAGGAGGAAGAGAGCGGTATGTATTGCCTTCAAAAGCATTGAAGAAATAGCTAAAAAACAAAGAACCTCTGGCTCCGGGCACATCTCTTTGACTCCACTGTTCTCCCTGCATTAACATATGCCTCAGAGACCTGGGCCCTATGAAAGCAGGATGAGAACGCTATTGGGTCTCCCAAAGGGGAATTGAAAAAGCTGTGCTTGGAATATCATGCCTCACTCAGGGAGAGAGAAGGGATCCGGAGTTCCTACCTCCGTCGCTGAGTCAGGGACGCTGTCTTATTTGCCAAGGCATCGCAAATCAGATGTGCTGGACACATAATGCGATTTGGAGACGACCACTGAACTAGAGCTGTTACCGACTGGATCCCACGGAACTTCAATAGATCACGTGACCGCCCACCTACAAAATGGTCAGACTTCTTCATCAAGACAGTGAACGAACAGTTTAAGGCTCTTGAATTCCTGAAACAACCAGATGCCATTGGCTACACTGGCATGTGATAGGGTCAAATGGAAATGTTACTGGCACATGCTCAAGGAAATCGATGAATAACAGGATGTCTAGTGTTCTAGTGATATTTAAACATAAATATGCATATTTACACATGTATAGAGTTTGCTTCTGGGTTTTCTATGTATTCCACTGGTCTGGGTGCCAATTTTTATTTCAATACCACACTCTATTAATTATTATTGATTTGTGATACCATTTAAAGTCAGTTCAAACGATCAGGGAGGGATTGTCATACTACTCTTTCAATATTCTCAGAATTAGTTTGGATATTTGAAGTCTCGTGACTCAATGTAAATTTTATCATTTTTAGTCCAAATGCCTGGATTTTCATTATTTTGTGACCTCTCCACATTGTATTCAATATATTTAGGTCATTGTTAAACTCACTCCTGTGTCTTTATCACTTGATCACTTGACATCCTGTTATTCATTGATTTGCTCGAGTGGGAGCTGTAACATTTCCATTTGACGTTATCACGTGCCAGTGTAGCCCAATGGCATCTGGTTGCTTCAGGACAAAGACTCTCAAACAGTTTGTTCAGGGTCTTGACGAAGAAGTCTGACCATCTTCTAGGTGGGTGGTCAGGTGATCTTTTGACATCTCGTGGAATTCAGTCAGTAACGGTTCTAGTCCAGCAGTTGTCTCCAAATTGCATTACATGTCCAGCCCATCTGATTTTCGATGCCTTGGCAAACGAGACAGAGTCCCTGATTCTGGATCAGTAACAGAGGTCAGAGCACCGGATTCCTTCTCTCACTTGAGTGAGGCATGATATTCCAAGCATAGCTCTTTCGATTTATCTTTGGGAGAACCGAATAGCATTCTCATCTTGCTTTCCTAGGGCCCAGGTATCTGAGGCATATGTTAATGCAGGGAGAATGGTGGAGCCAAAGAGATGTGCCCGGAGCCGGAGGTTCTTTGTCTTTTTAGCTATTTCTTCAACGCTTTTGAAGGCATTCCATGCTGCTCTCTGCCTCCTATGCAGCTCAGGTTTTAGGTTGTTCATCATGTTGACTTCTCCACCTAGGTACACATAACTGCTGCATTTCAGAGATGTTTGTTCCATTGAGAGTGAATGGGACCTCTGGAACTAGTTCATTCTTCATGAACATTGTTTTCTTTAGATTCAGCTGTAGACCTATCTTTCCACATTCTTGGTCAAAGTCAGCCAGCATTTGTGCCGCTTGGCTAATGTTTGGTGTTATTAGAACGATGTCATCAGCGAAGCAGAGGTGGTGGAGTCGCCAACCATCTAGCTTCCCTCCCATTCCTTCCCATTCTAATTGTGGCATGATGCGTCTTTATATTTTGTGATAAAACTATAAATAGGATAATCTTCTTAGTTTCCCTTTTCTCCAACTCACTGTGTTTTGACATGCTGCTTATTTGTGTGTATTGATTTTGCATCTGACATTTGACTGATCTCAATTATTTCAAGTTGATCTTTTGATGGAGTCATTAGAACTTTCTGTATATATTTCCATGTTATTCACACATAGAAATTATATTACCGTTATTCATTTTGTATCACTTTCTATATATTTCTTACATAATTTTTTCTTACACATGCATCTAAAACCATGTTGAAAAGTAGCAGTGAGAATGAATGCCCTTGTCATGGTCTGATCTTACAGAAAATGTTTCCTGATTTTCCCTGTTATGTATGATTTTCCCTGTTAAGTATAACTGTGGGTTTGTCATACATGTCCTTTATAATGGTGAAGTGTTTATGAACAATTTTGAGTGAATCATTTTTATGAAAAATGTATTTTTGGATCTTGTTAAATTTTTTTAGCTTCATGATATGTTCCTCTAATTTTATCTTTATTTTCATTAATATGGTATATTTAATTAATTGAATTGCATATAGTTGATCATTTTATCATTCCCTGGAATGTGTCAGAATGGTCATGATGAATGATAAAGTTACTGTAACGTTGAATTTGACATGGAAATTTTTTGTTGAGACATCATCATTTTCATCAAAGTGTAGTTTCTCATTAGGGTGAAATTCATCTCAAATTTTGAAAGTTTTCTTTATTTGAAACTTTTTGGATGTGATATAGGGGCAAATATTAGTTTTATTTTTCATATGTTTGTAGAGATTATTGGTGTATTTATCCAATTTTCTAAAAAGTCCTATATTAGACTTTTGTATATTATTATACAAAATAATAAATTGTATAATAATCTATCTAATAAGTCCAAGACTTTTACTATTTTCTTTTTAATCACACTGTGACTTCTGTGGTCATGAACAATATACTTAAATTTTCTGTCTCTTGGTTCAGTCTTAGATGACTCTATTACTCTAAATGTTTGTCCATTTGTGATTATTGTACAATTTGTCTACATAACAAATGTTCATAATAGTGTCTTAAGATATTTCTTATTTCTGTAGTATAATTTGTAACTTTATTTCTTTTATTTTATTTTATGATTAAGATATTTTATTATTTTAATTAGATTTCTTCTTGTTTATAATTAATGAAACAAAGGAGTTTAAAAATTTTATTTCCATTTCTTCTTTTGTTTTGTTTTGTCTTTTAATTTTTTATATTTATATTTTTTAAAAATTGTTATAATACCACGAGATAAACATTTTCAATGCTGTTCCTTATTGGGTTTCAGTCATACAACATTTCAGCACCCATCCCTCTACTTGATCACTTGATCACTTGACTTCCCGTAGATCATCAATTTACTTGAGAGGGCACCAGTAACATCTCAATATGTCCTGCCACATGCAAGATAGCCCAAGGGTATCTGCCTGCTCCAGGAACATAAAGAGCCTCAACCCATTCCATCAAGTCATGGGAATGAGGTCTATAATCGTTACTGGTATTTGGCATGTCAAATATGACACGAGTAGCTTGCCAGGCTCTGCCCTGAAGGCCCCAGCATTGACCACATCACGTTGTTGGAGATTGTGATCGTTCTCGAGGAGTTGTGTAAGGAGCTGGCCGCCATTGCGCTTGTGAAGTACCACTCTTCCTCCATGCCCTAAACTCCAGGGCAACGCGGCTATGTTCCTGGCCTCAAAATAGAGGCTGCACCCAGTCAGTGAGGATAAAAGCCTTTGAATCAAGTGTTGCTGTCAACTGGCCGGAATCATTTGGAACCTGTGAACAGACACCCTGGAGAATGCCATACCGTGCAGTTTCACTGGCTCCTACCTAAAGGTTCTAGGTAGAAAGTTGCTTGAATCCAGGATTCCTCTACTAGTACACATAATACACATACACATTTCCCACCACCAATGTACCCAGATTCCCTCCCTCATCCACCAGTCTGGCTCTATAGCAGGCATTTTCCTCTCTCTCTCTCTCTCTCTCTCTCTCTCTCTCTCTCTCTCTCTCTCTCTCTGTTTCTCTTTCTCTCTTCTCTTACACATTGTGGCTTGCTTGCTCTACATTCATTTTGGAGTTATCATGTAAATCCCTTTTCCTACATTCAATGCTCAGTTCTAGTCTGGCATTACCATTTCCAACAATTAGTAGAACAGTGGTATATATTTCTATCCCACAGATGAATGCAGTCATTCTATATCTGTCCTTTTTTCTTCTGATTGCTATCACTAACCATAATACTCTCTATGTCTATCCATTTTAGGCAAATTTTATGACTTCATTTTACTGACAGTTGCACAGCATTCCACTTTATCCAGTCTTCTGTCCTCGGGCAGTTTCATGTTAACGGCTATTGTGAATAGTGCTGCAATGAATACAGGAGTACAGATGTTTTGTCTGCTGTGTGGTTTTGGGTCTCCAGGTTATATTCCCAGCAGTGGCATTGCTGGGTCAAATGGGGAGTACAATACCTAGTTTTGGGGGATGTTGATACTGTTTTCCAAAATGGTTAGACCAGTCAACATAACCACCAACAATTTCATTTACTTTCACTGTTTTATTAGCTCCTTTCTTTTGCTATGTTTGATTTTGCTTGTTCCTCTCCTCTATCGTTCTATTATGTATGTGAATGATTGTTTACTTGATAGTTTTATTTATTTGTACGGACTTGTATAAAAATGAAACCTACTCTGAACCAGATGATACAAAGGGTATACACTTGTCTTACACAAATCCAACTGGGTTTGATTGTATATGGTGCCCAGTGCTGTACCAGAAGTTATTCCTGAGGGCAGGGCCAGGAGTAAACCATGAGCACTGCCACATATGGACAAAAAAAATGGGTTGGCATATACCAGATGATCTCACTTATCTGTGGTGTATAGAACAACAGGAAAAGTAAATGCAAAATTGAAAGGTACTCTTGACCCTAGGTTAGAAAACTGAGAAGAGCTTGGAGGGAAAGAAATTAAGGGAGGGCATGCCAAGAGGCAAATGGAAGATAATAGGGTCAGGATTTAGGAGGTCTCAGGTAGCTTGGTTATGTAGAGGTGTGATATAGTACTATATGCAAACTACAGAGTTCAGCCAACATTGAGATCATGAAGCCTAACTACAATAACCAAAGTTAAAAATGTGCCCACCAAGGAAGCAGATTGAGGGTGGAAAGAAAAATTGGTGGAAAGACGTGTACAATGGTGTTGTAATGTTGTTAAAATATTGTGTTCCTAAAATTTAACTATGAATAATTTTCTTAATCAAGGTGCCTTAATGAAAATATTTTAAATAATTTAAAAAAAGACTATGAAGGTGATACATATATTTTTATGGAGATCATAATTTATATTTTCCCCAAACTCTTAAAGTTGAATGCATTAAATATGTACCTTTTTGGTATGTTAAACATACCTGAGTGTTGGGGTATACTCCAGAGCCTCTGCGTCTTGCCTGGAGCTGTCTCCTGCAGGTCACATTGTAGACAGGAGGCAGGAAGACAGTTTGGATCTGTGACTCTCTGTGGTGGAATAGTTTTACCTCGAATTCTATGTTATCTGGTATAAGTACTTCCTCTCATACCAACACTGATCCCTCTGTGGGATTGGATAATTTCATCAGAATTCTCCTGGCTGTGTTTGGATTCTCTTTTTTATTAAATAGCCCCAACTAAAGGATAGAGAAATGCTGTTTGCCTCCTGGTAAACAATTGTGACTGTCAATAATTCTAAAGGCTATCTAAAGGCTAATACCAGATCAACCTTGAAGTAAAAATGATCTCATGTAAGTTTGGAGGAATGTATATCTGGCTGTAAAACATATCTGGTATATATATATATATATATATATATATATATATATATATATATATATATGGTATGTATATATATATACCATATATATTTGGTATATATATAAATATATATCCGGTATCCAGTATATATATAAATATATATCCGGTATATATATATATATATATATATATATATACATAAACAGATATATGTATATATAAAAGTATATATATACAAAAGGCATATATATGCCTTTTGTATTAATCCTGATATGCAGTTTTGCAGTTTATCTCAGATTCCCTTCTCCCCTCTCACAAAGTGCCTGCAGGAAGGCTTGTGAGGCAGATCTTGTGTAGGGTGAATTAGCACTTCAGTTTTCTGGGCCAGGTGAACTAATTAGGTTTAAGAACCTGGAAGTGTGAAAAATAAATAAAACAATCAAAAATAAATAAATAAGTAGACAAATAAATAGATAGATAAAAATAAATAAATAAATACATGAATGAATGAATGAATGAATGAATGAAAATAAAAAAAATGAACCTGGAAGTGATTGACTTTGGGCCTGAATGAGACCTGTCATTGTGAGCCCGGATTGGGGCCTACAGAGATATATAAGAAGAAGCTTTCTTCCCTTTTCTCCATCTCTAACTGCCCATCTCCCTACCAGCCTGCTGTCTGGGTTGGTTCTCCGGCCTGAGTACATGGTATGGGGTCCAGTGGCCATCTTATTTTAGGATTCTAAACCCACCATGTGGCCTGGGTCCGCTAGAAATTGGAAATTTGGAGTTTTCCTTTTATTTGAATGTAATGCCAGAAATTGTGTGAGTAAATGCCATTTGGAACTTTGTTGGATTCATGAGTCTTACTGCCCATTGGGTACCAGTGCCCTTAGGGTAAAAGGGGATTCGTTTCTCCTCCCGGATATGCTGCTGGGAAATGCAGCTGCCCCCAGCTCAGCAGGGAGAAGCAAGGCATTTTCCACCAGTAAAGTGATTTTAAAAATAAATAAAACTACAACAGATTTTTGTAAATGTATTTATTACCCTACTAAATTATAGTATAGTTTATTATCTCAAAATATTTTTTGATTCAGTCCATGTAGTTTTCTATATGTACAAAAATATTATCAGAAAATGTTTTGTTTCTTCTCTTCCAGTTTGAGTCTTAATTTCCCAGTTACTGCCTGATTGTTTTGGCTAGAACCTTTGATATCACCATGTTGAACAACAGTGTGGACTTGGGTCTTGGCTATACAGCTATGATACTAACATTCTGGCACCTGTGACCAAGCCATGTACAGAATGGGTGAAGGTCTTTATCTGTTGAGGTTAGGGTTTATTCATGGTTCTTCAGTCAGAAAACACTCCTGAAGGGGTTGAGGAGACCACATGTGTTGTCAGGGATCAAGTCCTAGTTGGCTGAATGCAAGAAAAGCACCTCACTTTCTGTACTATCGCTTAAGCTCCAGAATATCTTTTTTATTTGGGGGAAAGTTCATAGTTTATTTAATACAGCCAATAAAAGTATGGAGAGAGAAATAACTCAATTCCAAAAATTCCCCAGACAAATAGAAGTTTTAGGTCACATCTGACAGTTCTTGGGAGATACTCCCAGCTCTGCTCAAGCTTTCTTCTGGTGGTTCTCAGCAAACCATATAGTTCTGTATTAAACATGGGCTTCCTACAGGCACTAAGTCCATTAAGCTCTTTTACAGCCCAAAAAAGAATCTTTTAAGTAAGATACAAGAAAATGTAGCTATGTTATTGATTAGCTGTGGACAGGTTAGGAAGGTTGTTAATAGTTGATAATTGCATTACAGGATTAAAGTCCACCCGATTTTCTGGCATTGATGTTGATCATACATTCTCCAACTCTCCTGTATATGGTTCAAGGAACACAGCCATTTCCTAGGAAAGGACTAAGGAAGAGGTGAAGCGGTTTCAGTTTTGATTATATTCGGTCATTTTATTATTATTATTGTTTTTTGGGTCAAACCTGGCAATACTCAGGTGTTACCTGTGGCTCTTTGCTCAGGGAATTACTCCCTGGCGGTGCTCAGGGGACTACTGGGGATCAAACCCGGGTCAACCATGTGCAGAGCAAATGCCCTACCCACTGTGCTATCGCTCCGGCCCCTTGGTTGAAATTCTTAATTGGGTTAGGACTCTGTTCTTTCCAGGTAAGCAGATATAGTGACTATGTTTTTTATCTAGTGCTCAGAGTATTAAGCAAGGTAGAAGAAAACAGGATGAGAGAAACTTTGGGGACCAAGAGCACTTTAATAACTCTTCTTTCAATCTATAAAATTTAGCCTAGGATAACTTAAATACTTAGCATACTTAGCCAACTCACTATGTGGATATTAGTATATATTTAATTGATATGAAACACCTAGTTAAAAGTTCCGCACAATAGTTGTTCTAGTCATGCCAAAATTCTATTATCTGCTGCCAAGCAAAGAGGAAGAAGGAAGAAAGGGAGAAGGAAAGAGATTTAGAAATGTATGTGCCTTAGGAGATATTATAACTCAGTTGAAGATTCTCTTTCAGTGTCCCTTGTTTCTTCATAATGAAGCAGAAGGTAGTGTGTGGACGAAGTGGAGGCAGGTATTAGCAATGTCTTGGGGAAGTAATGAAACCAAGATATGATATAAATAAAGTAGTCTGTCATTAGCTGTAAGGTAGCCAAAAAAAAAGAATAATGTCCATACCGACTGCGTAGATACAGAAACTAAGACTGATAACACTCTACCTGCTGCCTGCTCTGGGTTAGGGTTAGGGTTAGAAAACCTATTTTTTTTTCTAAAAAAAACTTAGCAAAGGAAAAGCAATCAGCGAACATTCTCCATCTTGGATAATTATCCCCATTTCACCTAAAATGTGTGCATTGGACTCTCTTCCCTCTGGTGAAGTCCATGTTCTCTCTTGTATGTGTTGCTCTCTCCTTCCTTCTATATAATCTCTATGTAAAACGCTTCTCCTCCACTATTCATTTTCTTCTGAAAGTATTTTCAGCTTGGGTAAACAGTAGCCTTGTGAAGAGTCTGTGTAGATTAGGAATGATTTTCCTTTTCCTGCAAATAGAGGGTCCTTATTTTGGCTTGAGCTATGACTTTTGGAGAAATCTCAGCGCAGGGATATTTTTCCACAACACTGTGGATCTAATGGAAATCAGATGCAGTTTGACAACTGCAGTGAAGACCTACTGAAAGGTAAAGTCTGTGCTGTGCAGGTTCTTGTGGCAGACTTTTATCGGTAAAACCACCCAGGCAATGATGGTGACAGAAGTGGGTGGAGGGGACCGCAGTTGTCTTCTGCCCTTCTTCCCCACTTCACGTAAATCATCTGCAACAACAACCTTCTATGTTTTCACTGAAGTCAGTTCAGGCTTTAAGCTATGGTTACTTGAGGAAGGAATTTGGGATAAAGTTGACTTCATTAATCTGCTCGAAACTATTTTTATGTGTACAATTGCTGTTTTATAGCAATCAAATAAACATTTATTACTATAACAATGCAGAGTAGCTAAATCTTCTGTTTTTCCACAATTGTAAATGAAACTCCGATACCTGGAAAAAGGAAAACCCATAAGACTTACCAATTAATTTACTCTAAACTTCTGCAATGGTTGAAATGTCAAGTTTTGAGAGGGTTGCGACAATGATGCACCTAGAAACTAACTTTTCCTTCCATTTAATCACACATTGGCATTCCTCAATCAGTTGCTTTCTGGGAAAATGACAATCTAAATTCTGATTTTTCAAAGTCTGATCTGCTTATTTGTATGATTGTGCATTCCCTGGAACTGACTACCCAAGAAACATATTAAAGTGTCTCCTTAGGTAATATCACATCTATTCACTCTCAGTTCTTTTTATATTTTACTTAAGAAAGGCAAGGCAAATAGCTCCCAATGTACTCAATTGACAGTAATTTCTGTCCATTTCCACATGAAAGCATGTGGAATGAACAGGCCTAGAACTAGAGTGGAATGCAGGCCCATTGAGTCAGTAGAAGCATGGTCTCATGCTAATGAGAGGAATTACAATAAATCAGGTTTACCAAATTTTGACTGAAATATGTTTTTTTTTTCAAAAAACCTTCCAGATTCATAGTCATTTGGTCACTTTTATATGCAAAGCATTTTGGAGGTAATTCTGGATGCTATTTGATCAATGGATAGTGATGAATCCCCACATTTCAATAATGTAGTTTGTCCAAGAATGATAAATGAGCAAGTGAGTGGTGTCTGGGTAATGAAAGGAAATGCAAGCTACGCAGATGTAGCACAGCTCTGAAGGTGAAAATTAACTGGGAAGGCACATTTGTCAGAAAATTCTCACTTAGAGTTTTATTTATTTCCCCTTCATTCACTCATCATCTACATTTTATTAACGTTTAATTAATGATGCAAGCTACTGTTTACCTGGTTGCATCATGTGTATAAAAACATAACTGATAATCAAAGATTTTCTCTTAATAGTTCATCTTAATTTCTAAACATATTTCACTACTGCTTTTACAGCTTATGCTTTTTTATTATGGGAAAATATTTTACTATTAAAATGCTTTACATTTATCACTGAGCATTCCACATTTATGATTTAGTGTGATTTAATTACTGGGTAAAATTAATTAAAATATTTCAGAATAAAAAATTTGAATATATAAACTAACTACTTATGTAAAATCTCATTGAGGAAATTTACTTAGTTTATTAGTAACTAACAATAAGAATAGATTATAAATGTCACAATTCTGAATAGAATAAAGAAAGTGCACTCATATAAAAACCATAATTAATTTATGTTTTTAGAATTAAATAAGAATTTTCTTAAAAATAAAGCAACTTATGTTATATAATTAGGAATTCTTATTACAATTCTCTTTTATGTTTTACTCGGAGACCTGGGCCCTACAAAAGAAGGATGAGAATGCTATTCGGGTCTCCCAAAGAGGAATTGAAAGAGCTATGCTTGGAATATCATGCCTCACTCAAGTGAAAAAGGAATCTGGAGTTCAGAGCTCCCTCACTGTTCCAGAGTCAGGGACTCTGTCTCATTTGCCAGGCATCAAAAAATCAGATGGTCTGGACATGTGATGCAATTTGGAGACGACCGCTGGACTAGAGCCATTACAGACTGGATCCCATGGGATGTCAAAAGACCATGTGGCCGCCCACCTACAAGATGGTCAGACTTCTTTGTCAAGACCCTGAACGAACGGTTGAGGCTCTTCATATTCCTGAAGCAACCAGATGCCATTGGGCTACACTGGCACGTGATAGGGTCAAATGGAAATGTTACTGGTGCCCGCTCAAGCAAATCGATGAATAACGGAATGTCAAGTGATCAAGTGATATTTACTGGTAGACAGGAAATAAAAATGTAATATATCTTTTTTAGAATGTCACATATATAAGCAGAAAATGACCTTTAATCAATTTGCAATTTTATTTATTTTGCTTATTCCAGAGCCAGACATAAACTATGAGAAAACTGTTTAGAGATTATATAATCATCTACGCATATTGTCTATTGCTATAGGATAGTTAAACCTAACTGCAAATATGAGAGTTTTGCTTTCCCAGTTTCCTGTAATTTCTGTATCAAATGATCATTACCTTGATGGCTTAAAACAAGTTTTGTCTTCTCTTAGTTAGGAGGCTGGAAGTCTGAAGCTCAAGTATGCCCTGCTGCTTATGTAGACTTTAGTTTCCTTGAGTATCTGGAGACTGTAGGTATTCTGAGTTTGTGGATACAGCTCTTTATTCTTTGCCTTTATCTTCTCCTGAAGTCTCTTCTCCCCTGATTTACTCAACCTTCTTTCTTATAAACAGACTTTTCATTGCATTTAGGATCACCTCAGTAACACATAATTAATTCCATCACCTTTTGGTATTTAACTTAGTCGCATCTCTAATATACTTTATCCAAAAAATCCACAAATTTGTCCAGTCTATGGCTTGGTCCTATGCAGGGAGTGCTGACTTAAATATCACTTGATCACTTGATCACTATACATCCCCACCTTGCTCATCGATTTCCTCGAGTGGGCGCCAGTAACATTTCCACTTGACCCCATCATGTGCCAGTGTAGCCCAATTTCATCTGGTTGCTTCAGGAACATGAAAACACTCAAATTGTTCATTCATAACATACTGAAAATAACTGAGACAGATAAAAAGCCAAGCATTGCAGTTTTCTACTTTGTTTAAGCTCCAAAATTTCAATTAAGTAATTAAATTACACAGTTTCAGCATTACTCATTCCAATTTTCTTCAAATCTTATCATCAGAACCAGTAAATCTTTACCTAGGATAATGAGACTACTCCTTGATATGCAGTATGTGTGTGATAAGAAACTGTAAAATTAGTGAATGAATACGATGTCCATTGCATAACGTATTATTGAAGGAACATGTGGTTTTTGGCATTTGTGATTATCAGTACAGAGACCTTAAGATGTTGAAATCCTTTCAGTCCATATGCTCAATCTTTTTTTTTAAGTGTGATATTCACCACCGAGGATGAGTTACTTTTCTAGGAAATGTGAGATCAAGGACTCCTTGAATTTAGAGAATAATAGATAAAATGCACACATAATGTGATATAATATGAGAAAGTTCTAACATCCAGAGCATTCTAAACTAGTTATAGTTGGAATTCTTGAGAAGGATTTGAACACAGGCCATCAATGAAGGCAGTGGATAGCTTGTAAAGTATTCTGCCCATAGAAATGTACAGGTTTGATTCCAGAAGTAAGGTGATAAAGTGAAGTATATTGTTCTGAAATTTTTAATTTGAATGGAGTTACTTTGTCCCCCCTCATTTTGTTATAAAATATAGCTTAAAGGACCAGAGCAAATTTCCAACAAAAGTTAGCTCTCAAGTGCCATCCCTAGCAATTCATGGCAGCTCTGAGCTGGTATCAATTCATGATACCAAAGGCCATCATGTGACTAGATGGCCTCAGTACCTATGAGTTTAAGTGACTCTGACTGAATCATCAGTGTGAGGTCAGAGGACATAACCCCTCAACCTCTCAGCACTGGTTAATAACATCCCTAAATATCTTTATATTCAGAAACATAAATATAAAATAAAGAACATGATACGAGTGAAAAAAATACAGCAGGAAACACATTTGCCTTGTATGTGACCAACCTCAGTTTAATACTGTCATCATTGCCAGGAGTAATTCCTGAGCACAAAGCCAGTTATTAACCATGAACAGGGTCAAGTGTGGCATATATTTCATATATATATGTGTATATATATATATATATATATGTATATGTATGTATGTATGTATGTATGTATGTATGTATGTATGTATATATGTATGTCTGGGAGCCGCTTGGATCTCCAACAGTATCAGGACAGAAGTTCTCTTCTATCTCTGAGGCAGCCTGGGAACTGATGAAAACTCATAAATATGGCACAGGTCCAAAAAAGCTTTTAATAGTGTAAAATCTCTAACCCCACAATCCAATATAATGAAAGAACTCTAGCTTTGGTCAGAACTTAGACCATACAAGAGAGTCCAATTCTCCCACCAAAGAGAGAAGATCTCACCCGAGAGGAGTCCTACCCAAAGAAGGGTAAAAAAGAGACCAGACCTCAAGTCAGTCCCCTTATATACACCAAAGTAATCCTGTTGACAGGGAGGGTCCTGTCAACAAAGAACCCTAAACAGTTTCTAGATAATAGAAGAGTGTAGAAGGGCAGTGCAACACCCTATTACAGGTATAAACAAATGATTATGCCAAGGACTAATCCCTTCCTCTGAGATTATCTTATGTACAACACTGGAGAGTTACAGAGGGGGCTGGTATAAAGTAATATATCTTAGTTTCATGGGCTTCATGTAATCTAGATAGTACCCACAGTTCCTTCTTATTTATTATCTGCACCAGGGTGATTCTGAGTATCTTGTTCTCTGTATACTGAAAGAGTCACTCTCACCTGCTTGAGGGAAAACCAGTATGATCCTTCCTATAATCCTAAATCATAGTCTCAATGCAGCCAGGATGGTAGTCTCCTGGTAAATTCTAACTGTCCCACGCTGTGTCTAGTGGGTATAAAGAAGAGATTCGCCCAATCTAGATAACATAGAACTCTTAGTAGATATATAATAATAAGTCAGAAGTTTCTCATTCAGAGTTAAGGTGACTTCTGTAACTACCACACCCTCCATCAGTGTTTACATAGAAGAGAGATCTCATTAGTATGAACCTTGGCTTAAGAACATGTAAGTTGATTAAGTTGTCAGTGGATAAAACAGCAAACCTCCCAAGCTAGATAGGCCTGTCATCCAACAGCTGGTCATATTCCCTCTTCTAGTAAAGTCAGTCTATTTTTGTAAGAATGGAGTCTCATCTGCTTCACTAAAAGTGTGTTGATTTGAATGTTAATCCAAATGTCAATTTATGACAGCAATGACTAGGATAATTTTAAACCAAATATCTGGGCATAGTGGTCTAGTCAGGTTGACATAAAAAATACCATCATTATTATTTTTTGGGGTCCACTCTGCAATGCTCAGGGGTAAGTCCTGGCTCTGCACTCAGGAACTACTCCTGCCAGTGCTTGGGTACCACATGGGATGAAGGGGATCACACCCAGGTTGGCTGCGTGCAAGGCAAATACTCTACCCGCTGGACTATCACTCTGACCCCCAAATAATCATCATTATAATGAGTAAGTTAGTAGGTAATGAAGATACATAGACGTCTTAGTAGATGTGTAAGACAGAAGTTATTCAGAGTCAAGGTGACTTCTGTAACTGCCACACCCTCTATCAGTGTTTATATTGAAGCAAGATCTCATTAGAATGAACCTTGGCTTAAGAGCATGTAAATTGATTAATCTGTGAGGAAAGCTTCCAAGATAGTTAAGCCTGTCATCAACATATATATGTATATATATTATATATATGCCATATATATGTATATATCATCTTTATACACATGTATACATATATGCATATATAGATATATAATTTGAAAATAATTTATGCATAATTGGACAGTTTACTAGGAGCATCTTAAGGTTATTTACCTTCATTAAAATTACATTCATGGTGAAATATGAATTGAATCTTGCTTAAGCTGAAAAGTCAGGACTAACGATAAGACATAATGAGTCAAGACGATTCCAGATATCAAAAAATCCAAAAAAGCAAAAAGGAAAATAAAAAGGAAATAAAAATGAAAACATTGTGAGACGGGTCAGGTCAATTGACCTCTAGGTATTACCAACAGCTTGTCACAAATATAGACTTGATGGATCAAGGGAAACAGAAATTACCATAGAGCCTGAGGTGCCAGAGGTTGAAGGAACTTCTCTATACAAATAAACTATTAAAGCAATGATTCAATCATACCTAGATTAGTACCATAAAATATAATTACAACTCGTATTCCCCTACTATGATGAATTTTATTACATTATAGACAGCCTGGATGGATAGTAAAAGTAATTGATGCAGTTTCCTATCCAGAGTAATGTTGATAAAGTATATGTTTGTTATCATATTGGCACAGACTGAATCAATCAGAGTCTCTCCTTCCAGAATAAAGGAATTGAACTTTGAGCTAACTCCAAGGTACACCCAGAGTCAAAGATAACTTCTATATGGGCTGGACACTAATACAACACTCTGGGCACTTTACCTTTCATGGGGCTAATCCATGTTCAATTCTCAGCACCCCAAATAGCCCCCCCTAGCACTGCAAAAACATTCCTGAACATAGCCCTAGATAAGCCAAGACATGTGTGGCCTAAGAACAAAACAAGCAAACAAAAGAATCAATATTCTAGGACTTTATGGCACATACAGCAGTTGCCGTTCTCAGTGTCAGGGATGCGAATTACTTTCAGGTACAGGTTATTGTCCCATGAACAATCAGCGTCATCTAGATGAACCTTCAGCATGAGGAAACTGCATTAGTGCTCTGGTGGCAGAGCCCTTAATAACAGGCTGTCAAATAAACCAGACACGTGAAATACAAGTTAGGTGTAGTGACAGCCCTGTGAGCTACCATCAGGCCTCGGCTGACTAAATTCAATTCAAACAGGAAAGACTCCGATTAACTAGAAGTGTTCATGGATTAGAAATACCTCACTCTCAGGCTGTACTGTTATATGTGCAGAGACTAACAGTCCCACATGTGCAAAGGGTAAAACTTGACATTTGAGTCTGGGAAGTAGAGTTGGTTGCAGGGAGACAATCTGTAACTAGGATTCATGTAGCTCTTCTTTATGTCTTGAGTCTTACTGGAGAAAAGAATGCTATAGCTTGTTGGAGGACAGGTTTTGTTAGTTTGGGAGTTTTGTTGTTTTGCCCACTCCCAGCTTAATCTATTTAAGCCACTGTTCATTCTAATGAGACCTCTCTTCTATGTAAACACTGCTAGAGGGTGTGGCAATTACAGAAGTCACCTTGACTGAATAATTTCTGACTTATACATCTACTAAGACTTCTATGTTTTCTAGATTGGGCACAGCTTCTCTTTATACCCACTGCACCCAACGTGGGACATTTAGAATTTACCAGGAGACTACCACCCTGGCTACGCTGAGACTATAGGAAGGATCATACTAGTTTGCTCTAAGCAGGTGAGTGTGACCCTTTCAGTACAGGAGAACAAGGTACTCAGAATCACCCTGGTGCAGATAATAATAAGAAGGACCTTGTGGGTACCATCTAGATTACATGAAGCTCATGAAATAAGATGTATTACTTTATGTCAGCCCTTTCTTTCTCCAGTGTTTTACATAAGAGATAATCTCAGTAGAAGAGATTAGTCCTTGGTGTAACCTTTGTTTATACCTGCAATAGGGTGGGGCACTACACTTTGTTAACATGACCCTCCCTGGATACTTTGGTGTATATAAGGGGACTGACTTGAGGCCCCTTTGGCTTTGGGCCTTTTAGCTTTTGGCTTTTTGCTTTTTGGCCTTTTGCTCTTTCTTCTGGGTAGGACTCATCTCGGGTGAGCTCCTCTCTCTCTTTGGTGGGAGACATAGGCTCTTTTGTATGGCCTAAGTTTGGACCAGAGCTAGAGTTTGTTCATTATATTGGAGTGCTGTGGAAGAGCTTTTGTACTATTAAAAGTCTTTTTTGGAAATGCACCGGACTCGTGAGTTTTCATCTGCTCTCCCGGCGTCCTCAGAGGTAGAAGAGAACTTCTGTCCTGACACTGTCAGGGACCCAGGCGGCGCTCCCGACAATAGCTGATGTGAAACAGTCATCACTAAAGTTAGCTGCTCTTTTGTAGGACAAAACAGATATTCATCACAAAGCAAAGTTGATGCAGGTTAAGACAAAACTGAAACTAAAATTTTAATCCTAAACCCGGAATTGGTGGCTGTAGACAATTCTATACAGAGAGTCATTTGATCAACAGACACTAAGGTCATCATTTTAGAATTTATAGGATTAAAATTTTTTGAATTTGTATTTAGAATATGTGTGCATGCATCCTACACATCTACTAGCATGCTACATTTACACATGAATATATGCAACTGGGCACATGTAAAGAAGTTTCTGGAAAACAGTCTCTCAGTGGGTGCAAGAAGCAAAATCACTGCACATTATCACAAAAAATCCAAATAAGAGTGTGGTGCAATGGAGCAACTAATAGATAATTTTGCCACTTAAAATTTAAATATAGGGTCAGAGCAATAGTACAGCAGGTAGAGCCCTTGCCTTGCATGCAGTCAACCCAGGTTCAATCCCAGGGGCACATGTGGTATCCTTCAAAGTCAGGTATGGTCCAAATAAAATAAAATAAAAAATAAAATTTAAAAAAGAAATCACATTGAAAAAATAGATTTCTAGTACCTTCCAATAATACTCATATAAATGAACTAATTAGGAGTCTTTTTTTTTTCTTTTGAGATGGGAAACACACATCAAAGAGAATCTGGAAATTGAAGAAAGAACAAGCTTTTAAAGAATAATAGATTTCAAGTTCGAAGTAGGAAAGCGGGAGCTGGTGTGGTGCTGGAATTTGTGTTGCTTTTTTCAGTGGAAAAGTCAACCAATACAGAACTTCTGCAGCAAGCGTTGCTGATGGGAGAAGCAAGATCCTGGGCTTCAACACCTGCCCAGCCTCTGGCATGACACTCATTTTACTGCCTTTGCAATTCTCATAGGTCAGCTTAGCCTGCTCGGTCATCTTCAACTCAGGGTAATGGCCGTAATTTAACTTTTATTTATTTCTGCCTCTTAGCTGGAGATTCTTTAGCACATTCCTTACTGGAGCTGGCCAGTTGCTCTCAGCTTTGATGAAAATAATACTTTTGATTGTGGCTGGCACTTTAAGATTTCACAACTTCTTTTGACTTAATCAGTTATTGTCTCAGTTATTTTACATACCATTTGCGTTAGGCTACACCATCTTTTCCTATATTATTTTTTAATATTTTTTCTCAGTCAGAAAATTTTTCAGCCATGTCATGCCGTAGCTAGTGGAAAATAAATAATGACCTATGAGAAAATCCTGGCAGTCCCTTCCTGATAACAGGTATGTTCAAAAACTAAGTAGTATATCCTTGTGTGAAAATTTTGAGAAGTTGGAAGTCACTGTGACTATATCTGTAAATTCTTTTAGTCTTTCCAATCAACATTTGTGATCCGTTTTAAGAAAATGACCTCTTCAAAAATTCCTCCTAACAAATATACCACACAATAATAATAGTGGACACATAACTTAAGTTTTGTGAACAATATATATTAAAACATAATTTAGGGGCTAGAAAAATAATGCAGAGAATAGAACACTTGCCTTGTACATGGCTGATCTGGGTTTGTTCCTCAGTGTGCCATATGATCCCCAGAGCTAACCAGGAGTGATTTCTGAGTGCAGAGCCGAGAGTAACCCCTGAGCACCACTTGGTGTGACCCACAAACCAAAGCCAATATATACATATGAAATAAATATATATATACATTTATACATATAAAATACATTTTATATATAATTATGTAAATATATATTAGAAATGGTTTTCAATGATGAGTAATGGTATAACAATATAGAAATATTTCTCCCATCACCTTTTACTAGATGCCCTCTGTCAGAATCACCATTTCGGAGACACTAGTGTCAACATATCTGATGCAAATATGAGCTCCTTTACTTCAGTGTGGACTATTCAAATTGTGTGTTACTGCCTTTAAAGTGGTTATTGGAAATAGAAATTCTGCCCTATTCTTATTGCCACTGTTTTTGTTATGCTTTCTGTCATATGCTGTGGATGCAAACATTATAATCCCTATCTTTTCTTTCTGTCATTTGCACTTTATACATTGATAGACACCTTTTGAGAACTTTTATTAGATAATTTTACTCAATGTCTTAAAATATTAAATAGTTCCTAGTTCCAAACTCAGAGGAGAAATTTCATTAACATGACATGGGATTTGAGTTTCTCTAAAATTCTGAACTACCTAAACTTTTTTAAAGCACATTGAAATACTCTGTTCCTCAAAAAAGTCAGTACAAATTATTGCAGATATCATGCAGTTATATTTTCAAGTATGGAATTTAAAATATATTTAAATTGAATCACCATGAGATGACCATTACAAAGTTGTTCATGATTGGAATTTCTAAATGTATCTTCAAATTATCAACTTTACAGAATTTTATAAAACATAAAAAATATTTATTTTTAAAATATTTACTAGGAGGCCAGATAAATATCACAGAGGCTAAGGTATATGACTTGTTTGTTGCTGACACTGATATGAGCACTAGTAGCCACATGGTTTCATTACATCTTTTATAACCCCTGACACCCTAAGCACCTCTAAGTTAGCCCAGGTAATCTCTGACATAGCATCAAAACCTTGGCCCACATAACTACTGACCCTATTGACCACAAATTTGGGGGAGGCCATGAAAGTTCCAGAAACAAATTTAGTTAAATACAAATAAATTTAGTTAACTAGTTTAGTTTAGGTTAGTTTAGTATGCTACCCGCACAACAGAGCCTGGCAAGCTACCAGTGTCGTATTTGATATGCCAGATACCAGTAACAATTATAGACCTCATTCCCATGACCTGATGGAATGGTTTGAGGCTCTTTATGTTCCTGGAGCAAGCAGGTGCCCTTGGGCTCTACTTGCATGAGACAGGTCATATGGAGATGTTACTGGTGCCCGCCGAGCAAATCGATGATGAACGGGAAGACAGTTAGTTTAGTTATCTAAACTATTAGTTAACTAAACAAATTTAGTTAAGTAAAGTACAAAAAATATTATTTAAGTTAGCTCCAGAAACAAATTTAGTTAAGTACAGGGTTACTTGCCTTACATACAAACTTACATGTGGATCTGTCATCATGTGTGTTCCCAAGAGCAACACCAGGAGTAGTTCACTAACACAGAGCTAAGAGTAAGTCCTGAGCAGCTCCAGGTAGAGCTGAACATCTCCCAAATATTTTTTTAATATCAGAATGTTATTTTTCAGGCAAAACCACAATACAATTACCAAGGCCTGAAACTAACATTTAATACAATGCCTTTGTTTCACACACTATATTCAAATTATATCAATTGTATCTTTTTTTGGCACAATATCTCAAAGCCTGGTATACTGATGTACCAGGTATCCTGTCACATTGCATATAATTAGTCTGGGTAAACAATCATAAGGATGTGGGTATGATGTGTGGTTATGGGAACATATCGATAATTTCCCATACAGTGGGCTCAATGGCACAAAGGAGATTTAATAATCTCCTTGACTTTCATCTGAGAGTACATTTATCACCAAATTTTAGAGAATTAGCTCCAAGAAGAGGTTGAGAAAAAATTTGAGATAAGTGTTGTCCATAGGTGCAGTGGTGATGGGTCTAGGGTTGACTAGTACAAACCCACTATGTTCTAGAAACTCCGAAAGTGAATGCAAGAACAGAAATCAGCCAGATTCCTACATAACCACCCGGAGAAAAAATCATGACTTTATCAATACCATTTCCTTATGTGGCCTGTAATAGTTTAATTAGTTCTGTCTAAGGGAGCAGGTATGGGGATGCAGGGGGTGGGTCGGAAATGAGTGTCTTTGGTGGGGGGGCCACACTGGTGGTGAGATTGATGTTGAAAGATGAATTTTTCTAACAACTGTATAGTGAAGTCTTTGTACTTTGTAAATCATGGTGGAAATAAAGTTTAAAAAATAAAAATATAAAATATAAATCAAGATTTCATTTTGTATAGAGCTGGCTTATTTAATATCGCCAGTGAGTCATTTATTTTGGGATTATGCTAAATAAGACTATGCCAACCATACTATGCCTCCTAGTCTTATGAAGCAAAACTTACATTCTAGAAATAAATAGGAAATAATACCTGCCCTAAACCTCTGTATTCTCACAGCAACATCAAATTTTCCAGAGATTTTACTCTCCTTTATGCAACTCATGAAAAATGGATTTTGGATCTCTGGAAGCTTCATAGGTATTGAACTAGAATACCAGTAGTAAATTAACAGATTAGTTGGAGCATGGGGGTTATTACTAGCCAGCTTTTTCATTAAAAATACAGCTAGTGATCCTTCCAGATACAGTCAAGACGTGACATTTGTCCCTCTGCTGAATGGATAGTCAGCTTTGGGAGAAAGTCATCTCTTTATAATGTATCAGGTCAAAAAGCTGAAAACAGGTTTTGCAGAAAGTTGATGGATATAGAGGTAACTAGATAAGAAGAAAATATTGGAATTATCCCTATACTCTGAAATTGCTTTTCCTTTTTCTTTCTTTCTTTTTTGATTATGGTGGTTTTATATGGTTATTCCCCCGTCCCCCCCAATCATTAAGATATATAGTAACAAAGTTATTCATGGTTGGGTTTTCAGTCATACAATGTTCCAACACCTGTCTGTTCACCAGTGCACATTTCCTGCCACTAACGCCCCAGTTTACCTCCTGCCCCCACCCTGCCTCTATGGCAGGCACTTTTCTTATTGTTCTCTCTCTCTTTCTCTCTCTCTTTCCTCTCTTTCTTTCCCCCTATTTCTTTTACTTCTGGGCACTGTATCTTGCAATACAGATTCTGAACGTTGATCAGGCATATCCCTTTACCTACTTTCAAGCCTCCACAAATTAGCTTCTTGATCTTAGCTCCAGGAATTAAATGGAGTATTAAAATAAACATTTTTTCAACACCTTCATTCTCTTGTAACTCAGTTTTGAATACAGAAATTAGTAAAGTGTTATTACTATTTTCATAATGTCCATATTTTAGGACAGCATTGTTGAAGGAAGTGTCCTAACAACCTTTGACAAAATAATTTTTTGATTATTCTTAACATCTAAATTTAAAATAAAAAATAAATGGGTAAAACAATTAATAGTATTAATTTTTCTAAAGATATATGAATATTACTATGTTATATCAATATTTCATAATCGATATAAGAGAGTACAGACGAGTGTGAATGTGCTTGTAACTTCATATGTGAAATAATTTTGTTCTTAACTAGAGGAGACCATATGTGCTACCAGGGATTGAACCAGATTTTTGCAAGCAAGAGAAATGCTTTGATCCCTGGGCGTTCTCTCTGGCCCATAGGGGCAGGCCGTACTAAGGAAAGGGATTGGTTACTTCATCCTCCATCAAACTTTCTTTGATATTGCTCTGATAAGCTTATAAAACTAACTCTTCCCACGGTTTTGTAAATCTTCCTGGAATTTTTCATTCTGGGGCTTGACTGCAAGATCTACAATTGATCAGGTTTTCTGTTCAGGGAAAGGTGAACATGGAAAGCCTTACCACCTCACTGAAGAGGACCATGATGACTCAACCTACAGGGAAAATGGTTTCAATATTTTTGTCAGCAACAATATTGCTCTAGAGAAGTCCCTGCCATATATTTTCCATGCTAATTTTAAATCTGGCCCACAAAGCCTCACAATAAGCCAGACGACCCCCCCACTCCAAGAGAGCCTCCATTTTCCACATTCTGACTTCCCCCTCCTCAGATCTCCACCCAACAGACCAGCCTATCACATCCAGGTTCATCGAGATCCACCCTGCAGCAGTCTTTTACTTTCATTTTTTTATTTTTTTTTGCTTTTTTGGGTCACACCCGTGATGCTCAGGGGTTACTCCTGGTTCTGCACTCAGGAATTACTCCTGGCGGTGCTTGGGGGACCATATGGGATGCCGGGATAGAACCCAGGCCGACATGGGCCGGCCGCGTGCAAGGAAAACTCCCTACCCTCTGGACTATCACTCCGGCCTCACAGCAGTCTTTTTTTTAAATCTGGCCCAGGTATGCTGATCCAGAAACTCACAGACATAGGGCAGAGCTGCTACTGGCTCTCCCTGTGCCCAGCCTCTCTCGGAGGCCCCCGAGAGGGATGGCGGGTTCTAGCCCTGGCCCTCCACCCCAGCAGAGCCTCACAACAGGCCAGACGACCCCCCCCCACTCCATGAGGGCCTCCTTTTTTCCACTTCCGGACTTCCCCCCTCATCAGAACTCCACCCAGCAGACCAGCCTATCACAGCCAGGCTCATCGAGATCCACCCTGCAGCAGTCTTTTTTAAATTCTGCCCAGGTATGCTGATCCAGAAACTCACAGACATGGGGAAGAGCTTCTACTGGCTCTCCCTGTGCCCAGCCACTCACGAGGCGCCCAGGAGGGATGGTGAGTTCTAGCCCTGGCCCGCCACCCCAGCAGAGCCTCACAACAAGCCAGATGACCCATCATTCCATGAGGGCCTCCGTTTTCCACATCTGGACTTCCCCCTCATCAGAACTCCGCCCAGCAAGTTCATCAATAAATGTGGATTTAGAGAAGACTACAAGAATATGCTACCCACACGGCAGAGCTTGGCTACCCATGTCGTATTTGATATGCCAAATACCAGGAACAATTATAGACCTCATTCCCAAGACCTGATGGAATGGTTTAAGGCTCTTTATGTTCCTGGAGCAAGCAGGTGCCCTTGGCCTTTACTTGCATGAGACAGGACATATGGAGATGTTACTGGTGCCCGCTCAAGCAAATCAATGATGAACGGGAAGACAGTGATTAACAGTGATTTCATAATCAATAATATTTTTTCAATTTTGCCTTTACATTACATGATGTTTAAGATTTATTTGTAATCACATTTCAACACTTCTCAATTTTGACTAACTACATATCAAATATTAATAATAATGTGACAAGCATATTTGAAAGTGCAGTAGTGGTAAAGGATAGAAATTGAGATTAAACTTTATTTAGGACCAGACAGATAGTACAGATTTTAAGTTACTTGCTTTGCATTCAGACAACCCTTTTTCAACTCTTGGCACCACGTATGGCCCCTGAACACTACCAGGCATGATCCTTGAAACTTAGCCAGGAGTAAGTCCTGAGTATAGCTGAATGTGATCACAAACCCCTCCCACTGAAATGTTTGTTGAAAATGAAGAAGTTTATGATTCAGGATCTGAGCGATAGTAAAGTGGTAGGACTGTACTATCACTACCTTACCCATGTTTGATCCTGGCATCGCATATACACTCCCAGCCCTCATGGGAGTGATCCCTGAGTACAGAGACAGGAGAAAGCCTTGAGCACAGCTGGGTTGTGTTCCAGAAAACCAAACAAACAAGGTTTATGATTTGCATATATCTGAGTTTTATGGAAGGATTAATGATAAGTTTTTTGCTCCTTACAACCAGGAATACATCTTGTATTCCAATACATGTGATGATTGTGTTGGTGTAATAGTGGTGAGCATAGCAGCCTTCCAATATCACTGTATCACTGTCTTCCCGTTCATCATCGATTTGCTCGAGTGGGCACCAGTAACATCTCCATATGTCCTGTCTCATGCAAGTAGAACCCAAGGGCACCTGCTTCCTCCAGGAACATAAAGAGCCATCAGGTCATGGGAATGAGGTTTATAATTATTACTGGTATTTGGCATATCAAATACGACACAGATAGCTTGCCAGGCTCTGCCATGCGGGTAGCATACTCTTGTAGTTATCTCTAAATCCAGCATTTATTGATGAGTCGGGCTGTGATAGGCTGGTCTGCTGGGTAGAGTTCTGATGAGGGGGAAGTCCGAATGTGGAAAATGGAGGCCCTCATGGAGTGGGAGGTCATCTGGCTTGTTGCGAGGCTCTGCTGGGGTGGCGGGCCAGGGCTAGAACCCGCCATCCCTCCAGGGTGTCTCGTGAGTGGCTGGGCACAGGAAGAGACAATAGCAGTTCTACCCCATGTCTGTGAGTCTCTACCTCAGTATATGTAATGAAAGTTTTGTACTCAAAGCATATGTTTATAGTTCATTACGTTTTAAAAACAAATGAGTAAGAATAAAGTCTGAAAACACTCACTGAGACGTTTGAGCCAAATTAGAAGGGAAGTATTGTGGCTTGCCTGAACACAAAGTCAATGTAGGGGAAAATAAAGGAAAATATTGCTAGACAGAAAAGGATACAGAAAAGTCTTGAGATTTGGGGTTTATTTTAAAAGAATTTTGGTGCTGTCATCTTAGTATTTCATTTACTGATTGGAACTCTCTATTGAGTTTGTTCATGTGTTCCTGATCATGCATAATTTTAGAAAATAATGATGCATAAATTAGATATAATTTTTAAAATACTTTTATGCAAAATGTTACACAATTTGCATCAGACATTTAAATAAATTCAGTCAATTGATTGTTTTCTACTGATTATTTTGAAAATAAGGGAGAAGTTTGTTCCTATTGCCTTTGGTTAATCTAGATATTTTGTTATTTTGTGTTTGGCATGACTACTGGCTGACTCAAAATTTACTCCTCATCCATCACAAATGGAGGTCTCTGAGGACCAAATGGGATGCAGGGGATTAGACTAGGTCAACTGCATGCCAGGCAAGTGCTCTACTCACTGTGCTATATCATCCTGGCTCATAGTGTGGAAGCTTTTAAATTCTGATGCAATCTGATGTGAGTAAATAAAAATTCAAGTAAACAGCAGCATGCTATGATGTTACTATTAGAAGGATTGCTATGTTTTTTACTAAATTGAGTACTGGGTACTCAAATTAACTAATTGATTCAGTAAAACTCATGTGGGCACATTCAGCAACTTGGGTGGTAAAGAGGAAAATCATATACACGGAAAATGTGTCCCCAAATCTTTCCAAAAGGCCCCTTATCAACATGGATCATATGCCCAAAAACTGATATCAGTTTATTTTCTCCTTTTTAATTACATAATTTTTCTGTATGTAAATAAATTGGTGTAGCAAGTATTCTCATTCAGCTGCTCTTTCCAAAGCTCCTAAATAAAGGAGAAAAATTTGCTGGAAAAATGAAGCAGTTGAATATAACACTCTTCCACATGAAAACTGAAATATGCAGACCTCTATTTTATAAAGGAAAGTTGGAGGGAGGACAGCTGAACAATCCTAGAAATGAAAAGCAAACCAGCCTCACAGAATTGCTCATTTTCTTCAGGAAATAGCAAAAAAAGGTGAAAATGAAGACCTCGTCCAAATGCAAACCTACTCAAATGAAGTGTGAATGCCAATCAATTTTAGCAGTGGTCTGGCAGCCTCTGTTTTGAACAGCAAGTTGAGACAGCAAGTGCCTGGTTATTACTGCCAGCTCTGTTCTGCGTGCTAGTCTAGCCTGGCCACGGGATATAGTCGGTTTACACACAAAGCAAAATGCTTGTCTTGTATCCATAATGAGAGGCAGATTCTGTGCTAATTACTCTGGCAGCAAGCGTGTGCATAGTGACACGCAGCATCTTTGCTGAAGCCTATTTGGTAATGGTATACCCCTTCTGCAGTTTGTTATCCATGTGTAAGGAGCAAATGGAACATGTGAAAATGAAAGTTTAAGCCAAAAGCACCTACATAGAAAGTAATATTTCTATTTAACTACATTTATTCAGCTTCTAATTTAAGGACATTTTATGCTTATTTTTCTAGAAATATTGTACAAAATGTGTGCACTTAATTTCTATTGAATTTTATACCTGAATATTATGAGATTTTTTGTTTCACAAAAAAGAATAAGAAATTTACAAAGGTGACATTATGTTCATAGCGATTAAGACCATAAACAAATTCACTCTTATTTTACGTTTGCTCTTTATAATCCAAAGCAAGACATTTAAAAAAAATCTTTGGAAAGTTTTAAGGCATTGTGTTCATAATAAAATGCATCAGAGCTGAAAGTAAGTAAATTTAGGGTATGTACAGTTTATAAAAGTCTGAATGAATCTGTTGTAAAATCATTATTGTTCCATAAGGATAGTGGTCTCTGCAACTAGTAAGTGGCTAAGCTTCACGGAAGGAGAACGGGAAAGTGGTACAACGTTACAGCCAGGGCAGCACAATATTGTGCTTTTAAAACATATTTTTGCCTAACATCCATCAAGCATTAGCAAAATTAATAAATAATATAAATCTTGGCAATTTAAGAGATCTTCTTTTCCAAAAAGCATGCAATTAAACAGCAGGAAAAAATAAAATGATACCTTTTTCTTTAATACATTGTTTTATCAATAAGTCAAACATCCAGTGACATTGGTGACCTAGCCTGGCATGTGAAATAAATATTTAGATACATAAAGTAAAAAATACCTTTCTTCCAACGGATACCTGACTTACGATATGGGGCTCCAGGGGTCAACCCCAGGTGGCAATATGCAAGGTAGACGCCCTTACTATACTATCTGGCACTATTCCTGCCTTAGATTAATAGCAAAGTTAATTTTCTTATCTTTGGTGTTTCAGAAATTTAAACACGTTTATAGAAAAAAATAGTGAGTAGATAAGTTATTTTAAATTTCCTCTCTAGCAATGCTCTATCTTGACCTATATTGATAGATTTCCTTTCATAATATCCCTCTTCCTTAACATTTGCTTATGCCCTTCAAAATCTGCTTTTAGTGCAGTGTTGTGAACAGTGAAAGCTAGCGCATTAACAAATCTAGAATCAGTTTTAAAACCAGACTACTTGTTTTCCTATTAGAAACCTAGAACAGATTCAAATTAAATCAAAACAGAGTCATTTAATTCTAATCATATACTTCTTCCCTCTTATGCTTTGGATAATAGATGTCCCAGAAGATGATTCATCTTGGTGAATGTCACAGGTGAGCTTGAGAGAATAAGCATTGTTTTTACTGAATGATTCCTTCTATGATTTAAATTTTGATTTGATTTATAGTGTAATTCAAGTTGGTTCTATACTTATCACTGTCTTCCCGTTCATCATCAATTTGCTCGAGCAGGCCCCAGTAACATCTCCATATGTCCTGTCTCATGCTAGTAGAGCCCAAGGCATCTACTTACTCCAGGAACATAAAGAGCCTCAATCCATTCCGAATGAGGTCTATAATTGTTACTGGTATTTGGCATATATATCAAATACAACACGGGTAGCTTGCCAGGCTCTGCCGTGTAGGTAGCATATTCTTGTAGGCATCTCTAAGTCCAGCATTTAGTGATGAACCGCGCGGCCGAGCCGGGCGCTGATAAGCTGGTCTGCTGGGTGGAGTTCTGACGAGAGAGAAGTCCAGATGTGGAAAATGGAGGCCCTCATGGAGTGGGGGGGTCATCTGGCTTGTTGCGAGGCTCTGCTGGGGTGGTGGGCCAGGGCTAGAACCCACCATCCCTCCTGGACACCTCGTGAGCGGCTGGTCATGGGGAGAGCCAGTAGCAGCTCTGCCCCATATCTGCGAAGTCTCTGGACCGGCATACCAGAGCCGGATTTAAGAAAAGACTTAATATCTATACTTATAGATCATCTAAAGGCTCCTAATCGATTGCCACATAAAGAAGAATGTAATGTACCAGTATTATCATGTTGTATTTTTTCTTAATTCTCCTTGGAGCTTTATTGGGGTTTGCTTCATAATTAAAGCCCTATGGACAAGCTTATGAACTTTGTGTCTTGTTATAATGATACAAATGTCCCTCTTTTGTACTTCCTTTTGCTCACATACATTTCCCCAAAATTTTGTTTCTACTCCAGCTTTCTTTGGATTTTTTGTTAGCTTGGCATATTTTTCTCCATGCTTTTACTTTTAAACTAACTATAAGTGATTTTCTTCAAAGCAACATATAACTGGGCCTTAGTTTACTCTCCACTGTGCTGTTCCGTTTTTGAAAGTGCAATATTTATAATTTATTTATTTTAATGTCTTCAAAAATTTTATTGATTGACATTCTGAGCCTTACAGTACTATTTATAATGGTTTTTCATGCATATAATTTCAACATTAAGTTGAAATATGTAGCATTCATATTAAAATGATTGTTTAACAACCCAATCAATATTTGACAAGTATAAACTAACAATAATTTCTATTAATTTTATTTTTATGATTTTCTCTTCTCTCTTTTCTGGTAATAATATGCTTTTAACTTCTCAGATAAAAATTGATTATAATAAAACAAAACCATATTTCCCACAAATTTATATAATAAACTTCTAATCCTGTGTTACTATAGTGAGAATGCAGAAGGCAGTGCTTTTCCTTACTTTATTAAAATATGCATTATATATTAGGTTATATGGTTGCAATAGTATTAAAGTAGATGGCATTTATATACAAAGTTACTGTATCCTGCTACAAGCTTGCCCATGAGTATCCCTACCTCACCTCTGGAATAATCTTAATTTTTTCCAAACCAATTTCTCCTTCTATTAAGTAATGATTTATGCAATCCAAAGTCTTTCTCTGTTCCACAGATTAGTGAAAATGTCTAGCATTGCCTTTCTCCCTCTGACTTTGCTCAACATGAAAACTTCCAGTTATATCCATACAGCACACGGACTGATTTAATCTTTTCATGGAGAAACAGTTTTGCATCATGGATATAGATCACAACTTCTTTCTCTACTAATATATTATAGGATATTTGTTTTCTTTCTATATCCTGAATATTGTTCTGTGTTGCAATAAACATGGGTGTGCATCTATCTTTATGCTTTGTGTGTTTTTACAAGCAGTTTCTAAAGTACTTTTTGGTTTAGGGGGTACTTCTGTGGTTTCCCCTAGAAACCACAAAACCTGGCAACATACATTGTTTGCTAATGTTTCTAGATTAAATAACATTATGCCAGTTTATGGGTTAATCAGCCTCTTCTTAGGAAAAAGAAATATGTAATAATTTATATGAGCTGAAATATGATTTTCCCTATTTTTAAATGTGGAAGGCAACTTTTAATTTGCAAAATAACTACTGGTTAAATTCTAAGGAGCCTGGGCAATAGTAGAGGAGGGTAGGGCACTTGCCTTGCAGACAGCCAACTGGTGTTCAGTGCCTGGCATTCCATGAGACCAGCCAGGAGTAAGTTCTGAGCACTCCAAGGTAGCCCGAAAAAAAAAAAAAAAATTTTTGAAAGTGACACAACCTCAAGACAAATGTGTTTTATTTTACTTGGTTTAATATACTCAAAATCTCTGTACCAAAATGGAAAAGTACATATCAAAAAATTAAAAAAAGTTTTAGCGCTAACAGTTACATGTCATTATATATCTCAAATTCACACAATTGTATATGATTATGAAGCTTTCATTTAAAATGCAACACTAATATCTAAGAACAGGCAAAACTTGGACCAGGAGAACTTATCAGTGATTAGAATCTACCACAAGCGTGGGTGAGTCAGAGGTTAGATAAGATAGAGAAGGGACCAGTGTGCTAATAATTGCTGGAAATGGTAACTCCAGACTAGAACTGAGCATTGAACGTAGGTAAAGGGATATGCAGGATAGCCCCTAAATATATGTATTACAAGCCACAAAATGTAAAAGAAGAGGGGTGGGGAGAGGGAGAGGGAGAGGGAGGCAGGCTGGGGTAGGGGGTTGAATCTGGAGATATTGGCGTTGGTAAATGTGCTCTGGGGGAAGATAGGTGCTGGAACACTGTGTGACTGAAACCCAAACATGCAATCCAGAACAGTTTTGTAACTGTTAATCTCATGGTGGTTTAATAATTTTTTTTAAAAAGAAGGAAAAGATGTTTTGGGCCTGGTGATAGCACAGCAGGAAAGGCATGCAGCGGACCAGGGCCAATCCCCGCATCCCATATGGTCTCTCTGGCACTGCCAGGAATAACCCCTGAGCATGATATTTTAATAAAAAGATTTTTATGTATTAAATTTTTGTTTTGTGATGGCAATACCCAGCAGTACTCAGGACTTGCTTCTGATTCTATGCTCAGGAATCACTCCTGGCTGGCCTCAAGGATCCTTATGAGGACAGAGATTATCCCAGGTTAACAACAAGCAAAGCACAAGCCCTACTATTGCTATGGTCCATATATTTTATTGTGGTTTGATGGAACTTTCCTTTTTGTCCCACATAATGATGTATTTCTATCAGTTTTCTGCTGTATAAGCAGTCACTGATATGTACAAAATCATAAATATAGCTATCCATATGAGACTCACAGACATGGGGCAGAGCTGCTACTGGCTCTCCCTGTGCCCAGCCGCTCATGAGGCACCCGGGAGGGATGGCAGGTTCCATCCCTGGCCCGCCACCCCAGCAGAGCCTCACAACAAGCCAGACGACCCCCCACTCCATGAGGGCCTCCATTTTCCACATCCGGACCTCCTCTCGCGTCAGAACTCCATCCAGCAGATGTTGGATTTTTAGATGACTACAAGAGTATGTTACACAGCAGAGCCTGGCAGTAACCCGTGTCGTATTTGATATGCCAAATACCAGTAACGATTATAGACCTCATTCCCATGACCTGATGGAATGGTTTGAGACTATGTTCCTGGAGCAAGCAGGTGCCCTTGGGCTCTACTTGCATGAGACTGGTCATATGGAGATGTTACTGGTGCCCAAGCAAATCGATGATGAACGGGAAGACAGTGATACAGTGATACAGCTATCCATGAAAATAAAACATATTATGTTATGAATCAATTATCACTTATCACTTATCTTCCCGTTATTCATCAATTTGCTCAAGCAGGCACCAGTAACATATCCATTTTTCTGTTGTGTGCTAGTATAGCCCTGGGTCTTTGCTCACTCCAGGAACATGAAGAGTCTAAAACCATTCTTCAGGTCATGGGAATGAGGTCTATTATTGTTACTGTTTTTGGCATATCAAATATGACATGGGTAGCTTGCCAGGCTCTGCTGTGCAGGCGCTCTCAGTTTTTGTATTTACTGATATACTGTGCAGCCAAAAAGCTACAGTGCACAACAGGGAGAGCTGCCATCATGGTGTGGGGGGGTTCCTTTAGCTTCTTCCAAAGCTCTACTGAGGTGACGGGTCAGAGCCACAACCTGCTGTCACTCGTAGATGCCTCATGATCGGCCGAGCACAGGGAGAGCTAGTAGCCCCCTCTGCTCTGTGTATCTGTGTCTTTGGTTCACAGCCAACAGGCCGGACGTAGTTTGTGGGTGGGTCCACTGGGTCTCTCAGATGGGACACAGGTTGGGGAAAGGGAACACAGTTTCATCTCCAAGGAAGCCCAATGACTTTTGCTGCCGAGAGAGAGACAGGCGACAATACCTAAAAAACCTAAATACCTAAGAATCAAAATTTTCATTTTGAAGGTGAACTTAATTTCCTGAATGATCTTAAGAAAAATATAATCAATATTTTAATTACTTTTTAAAAAAGACAAAACTCATTTGTTTTTGGGCCATACCCAATTTTATTTAGGGCTCTATGTGCAACATCACTCCTGACAGGGCCTCAACCACAGGAGCTACAATGACAGAATTAAGTTGGTTCAAGGCAAGTGCCTTAGCCTCTGTACTACCTCTCCAACCCTAAAAGACACCCATATTATAGTGTAGTAGATTTCCTACCCTTTCCTCCTTTTTCTCTTTTCTCAAATAAAAACCGCAGAGCCCTGGTGGTGTAGACAAGCCTGTCTCCTGTCTGCCACTTGCCAACACAGCCGGGCACCACAGCCACACCTGCAACACCTCGAGTGGCAGGTTTATGTTACCAAAGTATGGTAAAATCAGTGTTAAAAATTATACTTTCAAATTATTCCTATTAAGAAACTAACAGCATCACTTTATTTACTGTAGGTATGATGCAAATTTAGCTTCTATAGCCACAAAAATTAAGAATTTTTTTTGCTTCATGTTTCAAAAAGCTCAAGAGGTAAAACTTCATTGCTTACCTTTATCACATGACAAGCTTCAAACATGACAAGTCACAAACATTGACCATTTATTTTCCTCCTTTAATGCTACTTGTTATCTTATTCCAAATTTTCATGACCGATAAACTTAAATATATTTTAATTTGGAAATGATCCTGCCAATAATATTCTACTTCTTTCAGACTAAGAAGCTATTAAAAGATTGTTAAATTAGCAACATAGATGGAGATATAACTAACATTTATATGACTGATCTCATTATACTGTAGTAAAAGTGGAAGGCTTATAGATTAAATGAGATTGATATTTCACCTGCACCTCAATTAAGACATGATCAAGTCTTCCTTTTGGAATAAAAACAGGTGGTTAAGATTTTTCATCTTCTATCTATCTCTTTTTTTGTGATGGTGAGAGCACAAAATGTCAAATACTTCATCAAGTGTTTTTTGAAATTTGCTCAATTTAATTATGAAACACTAACAAAATAATAGATAATTTATTCAAAATCTACCAGGAAAAATATGAGTTTATGTAAAATTCTGGAGATGTTTAGGAAAATGTTCTCTAAAGAGATGCAAGTATTAAAATACTAAAGTATTCATATATATATAATATATGTTTATATCCCAATTAATAACATTAGAAAATAAAATGCTTAAATTAATAGGCTTAAAGGACTAGAAAATAATTTTTTAGTTAAAAAAAAATATATATATATTTTTTTTTTTTGCTTTTGGGTCACACCCGGTGATGTTCAGGGGTTTCTTCTGGCTCTGCACTCAGGAATCACTCCTGGCAGTGCTCGGGGGACCATATGGGATGCGGGAATCGAACCCTGGCCGGCATGGGCCGGCCGCGTGCAAGGCAAACGCCCTACCCGCTGGGCTATCGCCCGGCCCCTAGTTAAAATATATTTAATAAAAATAAAGGAGTATTAACATTGGCTGATACTCTTAATATATTATTATAAATGCTTTTTATCATTTTAGAAATCAAATTCAATTTTATATTCATATCTAAAGCAAAAACTGTCATGATATTTTAGTAGGCACTTGAAACACATTGTAAAAATTTTATGCATATGTTAATTTTGAGTAAACTCCTCATTATATATATATTTATGTGTATCAGATATCAGTTAATATTTCTGTATTGAAATATATTTATTTGTCTTTCCAATTATGTTTAAGAAGTTCTTCAAAATCAATTTTATATATCACCACTTTAAACAATAGAATATATATCAGATCAATTTAAAACTGAGAAAATATTTTATGTATTTTGCAAAAGCAAATAATAGTCTTTAATCTTGTATATTTCAATTAACTCTGATTTGTGCATATCATTTAGTGGAGGTATATAATTTCTCTTAGGTAGAAAAATGGCAATTCTCTCAAACTTTCAATATACTAATGTACTTAAGGCCACATATCCCAGAAGTCTGTTTATTGCCCTACCCTTCCAGGTGACATCCACCTCCCAACTGACATTCCTGTTTCATTTTTGAAATGGAGGCATTTTCTCCAGACTCTGGCTACATCTAAGCAGACTTTACCCCCAACATTCACCATATTATGGACCCAGTATCCTTTTTCATGAAGTTCTCAGCAATGCAGTCACCCTACACATCATGCCTCACACCTGCTCAGTCATAGTTCCTGTTACTGGGTGAAGATGTGTTGGGAAAGTAAAAGAACATTTCCCCAGCATAATCTTCTTGAGATTCCCAGGTGACGACTAATCACAGATTTATATTCAATACAGCAGGAGCACAGAAACCCCAATGGGGAAGGTACAGAGAAGCCCACAAACCTTTATATGCTAGCACAATCACTTGGAAGGCTCAACCAGCACTGACCAGCTCTTTAAAATTTCAGAGAATCACTTTAGTGAGCCCACGTTGAGGATGTTTATGAGTTCAAATAAGTCTTGGGAGAGGTAGTCAAAGTGCACACAAAAAATATGAGAGTTCAGTTCTAGGTTGGCATTAGTACCCTCGACTATTATTAGCACCCTGTTCCATTTTCTGTCTTTTTTTTTTTTTGATTTTTTATTATACCACAGTGAAACATACAATTACAAAGGTGTTCATAATTGGTTCTTGGTAATACAGTATACCAGCACCCATCCCTCCACCAGTGCCCCATTTCCACCACCAATGTACCCCACCCCCCCCGCCCACCCCCATGCTGCCTTAATAGCAGGTACCCCAGTTTCCTCTCTTTCTCTCTCTGTCTCTCTCTCTCTGTCTCTGCATCTCTCTCTCTCATTTTACACATTGTGGCTAGCCCTGCAGGTATTTAGAGTTTATCACTTAAGTCTCTTTGTGTATATTCAATGGTGAGTTTTAATCTGCCATTACCATTTCCCACATTTAGTAAAACACTGGTATCTATTTATGTCCGATTAATGAATGCAGTCATTCTATATCTGTCCTTTTCCTTCTGACTAATTTCACTCAGCATGATAGTCTCCATGTCCCTCCATTTGCAGGTAAATTTCATAATTTCATCTTTTCTGACAGCTGCATAGTATTCCATAGTGTAGATGAACCACAGTTTCTTTAGCCAGTCCTCTGTTCTAGGGCATTTAGGTTGTTTCCAGATTCTAGCTATAGTGAATAGCGCAGAGATGAATAAAGAAGTACAGATAGTGTTTCTGCTATGTGTTTTTCGGTCTCTCGGTATATTCCCAGGAGTGCTATTGCTGGATCAAATGGGAGCTCAATGGTGGTGGGAGATGGGCACTGGTGGAGGGACGGGTGATGAAACACTGTATGACCAAAACCCAAACATGAACTTTTTAATTGTATATCTTTTTTATTTGTATATCTCACGGTGGTATAATAAAAAAAAAAACTGTTGATTGAAAAAAAATATGAGAGCTTAAATGAGGAAAAGCTACACCCAGAAAGGAAAAGTATGACGCACAAAACTTATTGGAAGTCTGAGCACTATAATAACAGCAGTTGAGGAAAAGATTGAAAAACTTCAGGATGAGATGGAATATGCTTCTAGAAAACAAGAGAAGACAGGGAAGAATTTGAAAATAAAAAGAGGACACAAGAGAACTCTGGGATGAGTTTTTAGAAGAACAATATAAGAGTTACTTTATGGAGGTAGAGAAAAGAGCAGGAAGGGTGCTTGCCTTACGCTCAGTCAGTTTGGGTTTGATACTTGGCATCTCCACAGAGCCCCTGAGCAGCACCTTGTGTGATCCCTGAGCCCAGAACCAGGAATAAGCCCTGAATACCACTGGGTATAGCTGGAAATAAAACAACAGCAAAAAATCATGTAATTCCTGAAAAACATAAAAATGAATTCTATGAAGAAACGATTGTTGAAGAACTTATCTGTAAGAATGTCTCAGAGCTGAGGAAAACAAGCAACCAAATTCAAGGGACCCAAAGTGCCCCAGTGAATTAGATGCAACTAGGTAAACACCAAAGAAACTATTGCACTCAGAATGACAAAAAGAAAGACAGAAACACAATAATAAATGCAGCAATATGAAAAATGGAGCTTACAGATAAAAGAAAACATAGAAGATTCACAGAAGATCTATCAAGTGAAACCTTGTGTGCAAGAATATAATGGTAAGGTATAATACAAAAACTCAAAAAATGAGCATGAGATTCAAACACTGTAGGGCTAGATTATGATTCAGATTTGAAGGGAAAATAGAGAGCTACGGGACAGGCTTAGGGAACTCATTGCAAGATTATCAGAGAAATTTTTTTAAAGAATTTAAAGTTACAATATGGGCATTGCTCAAAGAAGTAGAAACTGAGCTTCCATTAGAACCAGCATAAATACTCCTGGGAGTATGCCCTGGAGGACAGAAATTCCATCTGAACTTCAATGTTCATAGCAATAATATTCACAATAGACAGTATCTGGAAACAATCTGAGTGTCTGAGAAGAGATAACTGGGTAAAGAAACTATGCTACATCTCACAATGGAATATTATGCAGCCACCAGGAAAAATGAAGTAATAAAATTTGCTTAGAAGTAAATGAATATGTAGTGTATCACAATGAGTGAAATGAGTCAGAAGAGAGGCAGACAATGATAGCACTCACTTGTGAGATATAAAAATGCGTAGTATGTGATTATTAACCAAGGACAATAGAAACTAGGTACAGGAGGACTACTGAATGCTGAAAGGAGGTAAACTACAGAGATGATAACCTTTCAGTACCTGAACTACAAAGCATAATGCCCAAAAGGAAAGAGAGAGGAGAGAGAGAGCAAAAGAGGGAGAGAGATAGAGAGAAGTTTGGTAAAGGCAGAATTGTGGTATGGGGTAGAAGAAGGGAAACTGGGGACATTGGTGGTGGGCAATGAATGCTGGTGGGAGGATGGGTGTTGAAACACTGTATGACTGGACTCTTATCATAAACAAAATTGTAACTGTGTATCTCACAGTGTTTCAATAAATGAATGAATGAATGAATGAATGAATACAACGGGAAGACAAGTGACAAGTGATGTATTTTGGTTTTTGCCTCATCAAACTGTGTTCAGGGACTTCTCAGAGAGAGAGCACAGGGTTTTCTCCTGGTGGATGTTTGTGGGACCATAAAGGTTGCCAGAGATTGAACACTGGACAACTGCATGTGAGGCAAATGTCTGTCTTGCCATACTGATCTGTCTGCTGTCTGCTGTGAAAGTAAATCATTTATATTATGCTATATGCATGACCATTAAAGCAATAGACTGAATGAACTTCCCAGGGAGAATTTCTTTTATCATGAAAAATATTCTCAGACTATCACAGCCCGGATCATCCATACCCACCCTGCAGCAGTTTTTTTTTTAATCCGGCCCAAGTATGCTGAACCAGAGACTCTCAGACATGGGGCAGAGCTGCTCCTTGCTCTCCCTGTGCCCAGCTGCTCATGAGGCTCCCGGGAGGCATGGTGGGTTCTAGCCATGGCCTGCCATCCCAGAGAGAGCCTCACAACAAGCCAGACCACCCTCCCCTACTCCATGGGGCCCACTATTTTCCACATCCGGACTTCCTTCTCGTCACAACTCCACCCAGCAGACCAGACTATCACAGCCTGGATCATCCATACCCACCCTACAGCAGTTTCTTTTCAATCCGGCCCAGGTATGCTTAACCAGAGACTCTCAGACATGGGGCAGAGCTGCTACTTGCTCTCCCTGTGCCCAGCTGCTCGTGAGGTGCCCAGGAGGCATGGAGGGTTCTAGCCCTGGCCTGCCACCCCACGGAGCCTCCACAACAAGCCAGACCACCCTCCCTACTCCATGGGGCCCGCCATTTTCCACATCCGGACTTTCCTCTCGCCACAACTCCACCCAGCAGACCGGACTATCACAGCCAGGCTCGCCTCGCCGCTAGCCGGCGGTTCATCTATAAATGCTTTATGTAGAGGTGACTACAACAGTATGCCACCCACACAGCAAGCCTCACAAGTTGCTCGTGTAGTATTTGATATGACAAATACCAGTAACATTTATATTAGGTCATTCCCATGACCTAAGATGGTTTGAGGCTCTTTATGTTCCTGGAGCAAGCAGATGCCTTTGGGTTCTACTAGCATGATACAGGACATATGGAGATATTACTGGTGCCCGCTCTAGCAAATAGATGATTAATGGGAAGATAGTGATAGTGATAGTGATAGTGATAGTGATAGTGATAGTGATAGTGATAGTGATAGTGATGAAAAATATTCTCACAATCTGGGGTATACCTAGAGGTTTAGAGAGACAAACCCTGATGAAGTTATTTATGACCTGTGTTCAGTTATTGAAATAATAATTCTCCTTTTTAAAACAACTTTGGTGATACAATGCTATTGGTTTCTTTGGAACAGAGCTAAAAGAGCAAATTGGCATTGTACTTAGCCACAAATTTTCTCTCACCCAAATTTTGTAGAACTGGCTATAATTAACGGCTCATTAAGTAGTCCTTGGAAAGCAAAAGAGGGTTTAGTCCTTAAAATTATCTCAGAGATAGTCCTATAAAATCTGATTGGAAATGAGCTGCTTGTGCCTAATTCCCACTCCCCTAAGGTTTTATTGTCAATTGACAAGGTTTTGTAACTACTAAACTCATGGTTCAATCTCCTATAGGAAAGCAGCCAAATTCTTGGTTTTGCTAAGCGCTGATTTTGATATTCCACCTACCTACAAATGTCAGAGTCCAATTTACTTTCACAAATACTAGTCTCAGTTATCTCTTGCCTTATAAATAAATCACAGTCCCTGTAGGACCTAAAAGCCCATGTCAAGCTTCCTATTTCTTCTGCAAGTTTGCATGGAGCATTGACCATGCAATTATTAAATTATTGGCATATGTGATCTTGCACAATTATTTCCAGATACATTTATTTATCTTTACTTTCAGCTTGGGGATAATTCCACATTGCTCAGGAGCTATTCCTGGTGGTGTGCTGAGTATCCTCTGGTAGTGCTCAGGAAATGCAGTTCCTAGATCCAATCTGGGCCAGCAGCATGAAGTCAAGTGCTTACCTTACTATTTGTACTAGCTCTCTGCACCCAGACATCTTTGGGCTTCATCTGGATCCAGAGAGATAAACACTCTAGATTTACATTAGAGGACTAAAAAGGTATGAGAAGTGATAGAAGTTCTCTCCCATCTTGTAAAGCCTTGTCTACCAAATAGCATATAATACTTTGCACAGGATCCATGTCTCTTCTGCTGATAAAAGCTTATTATTTTCCCCAGGGAACTGTTCTTAGGGTATGTTCTTAGGATATATACAATAGTCATGAGAAAGGTGATATGTAATATTGAGAACCCCACTTTATCTCATTTTATCCTCCCAAATGTATAACAATCTGCTTTCATTTATTCTCCTTAATACGCTTCCCAATATATAGCATATATCAGAGATTGTATATAAGATAATGTACCTAAATTTTGAATTCAGATAATAGAACTATGCTAGAGTTTACCGAAATTTCTCGACTCCTAGCACCATATCACTAACTTTTTCTTTCTTTTAAGCCACACTTAGCTCATAATATATATCAAGCCATCCCCTGTTTTAGAGATAAATTGGTATATAAATTAATAGCAGTAGTTCTTGTGATGTTGAAGAGCTGTATTTTCACTTTAAAATGTAAAATATTCTGTTTCACCCAGGTTATTTTGCTATAGTTACAAGGGTAATTGGGTTCTCAGTAGAGAATTGTCAGACCATGTGACTGGATAAAACATTCTCAACCCTAAAGCATTCCCTTTTGGAATATTATGTAATATTCATATAAATCAAAATACTTAATAGGAATTCCAATTTTAAATATTTGGGAAACTGCACGTTATGTTTATGAGTTCTAAATTTCCAGCAAATCTGAAACAAAAGTCTGAACGTTAATCTTTTCCACAAGGAGTGAAGGAATTAGTTCAAGCATTCTCTGTTTATTATTAGTAGCAGTAGTGTGCAAAATAAGACATGCTTATGTGACTGTGAATGCTCTCCCAACTCAGTGTGAATCTGCTAGTTTATAAAATGTAATACAAATGCTGTTCCCTGAACGGCAATGGATTACATATGTTTAATATTTTCTGTCTCTCTCTTACCCGCTTGAATGTGAAAACTTGCTGTGTTTGATTAGGTCCTTCCATCATGAGTGTCTTTAAAAGGGCATAAGACAATCCAAAATATATTTATACTCTAACAAAGAAATTATGAATGCCTTTAGAACTTAGGTGTTCTTCCTCTCTCTGTCAGAAGAGCATTGTACTTATGGGCTTAGCTGTAAAGTTTCAGCAGGAAGAGTTAAGTGACCCTTTCTTCTTATAAAAGGATATGAAATCTGTTTGATTGACTGACTTAATTAACAATATTACATATATAAAGCAAGCATTTAAGGGTTAGAATCACTGACAAAAAAAGGCTTTATTGCAGTTACATTTTAATATATATTTCAATTTTTATTTTCTTTACCTATGTACATTTTATACTTTCTCAGACCTGGTGATATATTTTGGCAGTGCCAAAGAAACATTAAAAGCATGTCTGAGTGCAATTAGTTAATTAGTTGGGTGATACTCTGAAAAGGTTTTAACTTCACAACGACCACCCACAGTCACACACACACAGGAGTTGGGATGAATCTACTTATTTATTTGAGAATTGGTTCAAATATGTTAGCCAGATGATCCTCTTGACAGAAAATGTTTCAATTAGAAATAATGAGCCAATAATTTGCTAAGAAATAGATAAAAGGAAGCAAGGAGGCTGATTGAAGCATAATATTTCATATATACTTGCATGGAATAGGATGAATTCATACATTTTAGATTTTGTTTTAAGTAGTTAATATGTATAAGTCCTTTGGGGAATGGAGCCAAGTCTAGGATTTCTTTTTATGTCTTGGGCATAGGCGTGTACCCATATTGCCTGAGGATACCCTCAGCATGTGTTGGATGTTCAGTATGTTTATCGACTCAAACCATGAAAGCTGACCACTTATTTCCTATTTGGAGAAATTCTTGCCAGGCAAACAAATGACTAATGATGGAAGCTGGACTCTACTAGGGCTGGAAATGACTTGCAAATAACTAGGAATACTGGGAACCAAAGATCAAAATAAAAGAATCATGGAAGAAACCCAGGGTGAAAAACCACACATAACAGAGAGAACATGGGTTCCATCTCTGCTTGGCAATATATCAAGAAAGCTGCCCAAAGGGGAAAAAATTCTGAGGGACAATATGGTCTTATAGCGTTTCATGAAGACTCTTCCTGTATGAACAAGTTGTAAGGGAAAAGATAGAAAATAATGTCATTTCTGGATAGCAACCACCCTTTGCCTTTCTCAAGTTCTATTAGTGTCTGCATAATTATTTTTTATGAGAAACACATTGATTCTTTTGAATTTGGAGCGGTGCTCAATTGTGCTATGGGATGGCTACTGGCTTTGCTCAGGGAATTATGTAGTGTTGAAAATCAAACTTGGGCCTCCCTGCCCGTTAAAATATTGCTTCAGTTGATTCATTTTAAAAAATGAAATTACTTACTGAAATTTAATATTTTTTTAAATTTAGGTACCAGGACTTGAAAAGCACTTAGTTATAGGGCTTGAACACTCAAAGTTCCAACACTAAACCCACCACAAATGTCAGTATCCCTCCATCAATAGCCGGGTTGCTCTCCTCTTCTTCCAACTTGCCTCCTTAGTAAACTCACTTGTTAAAAAAAGGAGTGTTTTTCATGGTTTTGGTCAAATGCTTGCATGACTACTGACTGATATTTTTTTTTTTAAATATTTTATTACACCGCCATGTGATATACAATTACAAAGATGTTCATGTTTGGGTTTCCGTCATACAGTGTTCCAGCACCCATCCCTCCACCAGTGCCCATTTCCCAACACCAATGTCCCCACTTCCCTCCCCCTCCCCAGCCCGCCTCCATGGCAAATTCTTTATCTCTTCTCTTACACATTGTGGATTGCAATACATACATTCAGAGATCATCATGTATATCTTTTTTCCTATATTCAATGCTCAGTTCTAGACTGGTATTATCATTTTTGACAAATATTCGCACACTGTTCTCTTCTCTGTCCTACCCAACCACTGATTCCCACATGTTTGTGGAAGATTCCACCTTTTTTTTTTATTGAAAGATGCTAGGTAGAGCTTTGGTTCTACAGTGTTCCAACACGCACCCTCCGCCCAAACCCATCTCTCTCATCACCAATGACCCCACCTCCCTCCCCGCTCCCGCACCTCAACCACTTGGCGAGTTCTGTATGTCATTTCTTTCCTCTTTATATCTCCTTCCCAACAAACTTTCCTGCTCTTCGTTGACTGCAATGCATTAAAAGACATTACTGTTTCACTATTTTAGTGGACCACGCCTTGCGTGCCGCGCATGACCTGGGCCTCGAACTGGCTTTTGCTCTGTTGATCTGGTCTGAGGCCGCTTCGCAGCGTCCGGACAGCAAACATGGTGGCTAGTGTGGTGGGGGGAGTCACATCTGGCTGCTTCCGGGACCCCTCAGAGGCGACGGGCCCACTCCCAAAACCCATCTGCCCTCCTCGGGGTTCCATGGTCAGCTAGGCCCGGGCGCAGGCCGAGCGCCAGCCTCCCCAGCCCTTCCGTGAGGCCCTGTGCTGGCCCGGGCAGCTCGCCGGCAGGGCCACCAGGTCCGACAAGATGGAGGGGGGAAGGGACGACCACGCCTCCACTGGACGACTTCCCAGTGATTCCCGCCTCTTGGAGCCGCTCTACCTGGGCTCCGAACTGGCTTTGCTCTGTTGATCTGGTCTGAGGCCGTTTCGCAGCGTCCGGACAGCAAACATGGTGGCTAGTGTGGTGGGCGAGTCACATCTGGCTGCTTCCGGGACCCCTCAGAGGCGACGGGCCCACTCCCAAAACCCATCTGCCCTCCTCGGGGTTCCATGGTCAGCTAGGCCCGGCGCAGGCCGAGCGCCAGCCTCCCCAGCCTTCCGTGAGGCCCCTGTGCTGGCCCGTAGGGCAGCTCGCCGGGCAGGGCCACCAGGTCCGACAAGATGGAGGGGGGAAGGGACGACCACGCCTCCACTGACGACTTCCCGGTGATTCCCGCCTCTTGGAGCCGCCTACCTGGGCTCGAACTGGCTTTGCTCTGTTGATCTGGTCTGAGGCCGCGTTTCGCAGCGCCCGACAGCAAACATGGTGGCTAGTGTGGTGGGCGAGTCACATCTGGCTGCTTCCGGGACCCCTCAGAGGCGACGGGCCCACCCCAAAACCCATCTGCCCTCCTCGGGGTTCCATGGTCAGCTAGGCCCGGCGCAGGCCGAGCGCCAGCCTCCCCAGCCTTCCGTGAGGCCCCTGTGCTGGCCCGTAGGCAGCCCGCCGGCAGGGCCACCAGGTCCGACAAGATGGAGGGGGAAGGGACGACCACGCCTCCACTGACGACTTCCCGGTGATTCCCGCCTCTTGGAGCCGCCTACCTGGGCTCGGAACTGGCTTTGCTCCGTTGATCTGGTCTGAGGCCGTTTTCGCAGCGTCCGGACAGCAAACATGGTGGCTAGTGTGGTGGGCGAGTCACATCTGGCTGCTTCCGGGACCCCTCAGAGGCGACGGGCCCACTCCCCAAAACCCATCTGCCCTCCTCGGGGGTTCCATGGTCAGCTAGGCCCGGCGTAGGCCGAGCGCCAGCCTCCCCAGCCTCCCGCCAGGGCCACCAGGTCCGACAAGATGGAGGGGGGGGACGACACCCACGCCCCACTGACGACTTCCCGGTGATTCCCTCCTCTTGGAGCCGCCTACCTGGGCTCGGAACTGGCTTTGCTCTGTTGATCTGGTCTGAGGCCGCTTCGCAGCGTCCGACAGCAAACATGGTGGCTAGTGTGGTGGGCGAGTCACATCTGGCTGCTTCGGGACCCCTCAGAGGCGACGGGCCCACTCCCAAAACCCATCTGCCCTCCTCGGGTTCCATGGTCAGCTAGGCCCGGCGCAGGCCGAGCGCCAGCCTCCCCAGCCTTCCGTGAGGCCCTGTGCTGGCCCGTAGGCAGCTCGCCGGCAGGGCCACCAGGTCCGACCCTGACTGATATTTTTATACTTTATTTAAACATGGTTTAAAAAGTTGTTCATAATAAAGTTTTTGGGCTTTTGATGTTCCCATGCCACAGCTCCACCACAAGAGTAACCTTCCGTCCACCATTGTCCTCATTTACTCAAACAAAAAATGTATGAAAATAAAATATTGACAAAGAACAACATCCATACAGCTTTTCATTTCAGTTATTTTGAAAAATAAATCATCTGAATTAAAATCCACTAACACTGTAGTATATAGGTAAGTTTTCTTCAGTTGCTTGGTTTCCCTGTATAGAAGTACTTGAAGTCACCCTTTGCACAGTTATCATTTATCATATATTTAAAAATAAAATTGAGATTTACCACCTACTTTGGTCTTTATTTTTTTATATTTTTTCATTATGTCACCATGAGTTAGAAAATTACAAAGATGTTCATGGTTGCATTTCAGTCATACAGTGTCGCAACACTCATTCCTCTACCAGTGCCCATTTCTCACCACCATTGTCCCTGTTTCCTTCCCCCACACACACTCCCTCTCTCTTTCTCTCTTTGGCACATTGCAGTTTGCAAAACTTATATTGAGGGGTCATCATGCATATCTCTTTATCGGCTTTCAATATTCAGTTCTAGTTTAGCATTACCATTTTCAAATATTATTGGCAGGTCGATCCCTAGCTATCTTGCCAATCCTCTGCTCCCAACAAAATTGTAGCAAATTCCCCAAAATTATTGATTCTATTAAGATAAATTAGAGACATCGTCAAGATTTTGTTTTTGAACTGCTGATGTGTGATTTCACTTGATCACTTGTATCTCATTATTCATCGATTTGCTCGAGCAGGCGCCAGTAACATTTCCATTGGACCCTGTCACGTGCCAATGTAGCCCAATGGCATCTGGTTGATTCAGGAATATGAAGAGCCTCAAACCGTTCCTTCAGGGTCTTGACAAGGAAGTCTGACCATCTTGTAGGTGGGCGGCCACGTGATCTTTTGGCATCCGTGGGATCCAGTCGGTAACGGCTCTAGTCCAGCAGTCATCTCCAAATCGCATTACATGGCCAGCCCATCTGATTTTCAATGCCTTGGCAAACGAGACAGCATCCCTGATTGTGGAATAGCAATGGAGGTTGGAACTCCGGATTCCTTCTCTCATTTGAATGAGGCGTGATATTCCAAGCATAGCTCTTCTGACCCCTCTCTGGGAGAACTGAATAGCATTCTCATCCTGCTTTCCTAGGTTCCAGGTCTCTGAGGCATATGTTAATGCAGGGAGAATGGTGGAGTCAAAGAGATGTTCCTGGAGCCGGAGGTTCTTTGTACTTTTAGCTATTTCTTCGATGCCTTTGAAGGTATTCCATGCTGCTCTCTTCCTCTTGCGCAGCTCAGGTTTTAGGTCATTCATCATGTTGTTGTGTGATGTAGTTTGTTTAATGACATATGTATATTATATATTATAATATGTATGAACTCATTATATTGCATATATTATAATATATAAATATATAAATTATCATTATATTGCATATATTATGATACAGAAATTATAATACAGAAATTTTTTAAATATGTATTAGGTTCATTAAGGTCTGATTTCTCATCTCTCACAAGATTGATATTTTAATAAATTATTTTAAAAAGTGCCTTTTTGTGGATGTGGGGACTCTCATCCGTTGTTGGTGGGAATGTCAACTGGTACAGCCTTTTGGGAAACAATGTGAACATTCCTCCAAAGACTAAAATTGAACTCCCATTTGACCCAACCAAATCACTCCTGAGAATATACCCCGGGAAGCGTGTTTGAGTCAGGAGGTTAGGTAAGACATAGAAAGGAACACTGTGCCAATAATAGTCGAAAGTGCTATTACCCACATAGAACTGAACATTAAATACAGGAAAAAGATACACATGATAACTTCTAAGTATATGTATTATAATCCAAAAAATTGTAAGAGAATAAGGAGAGAAAGAGAGAGGAAGAGAAAAAGAGAGAAGAGATAAAGAACCTGCCATAGAGGCAAGCTAAAGGAGGGGGGGGTATCGAGACATTGGTGATGGAAAATGGGCACTGGTAGAGGGATGGGTGCTGGAATACTGTATGGACGAAACCCAAACATGAACATTTTTTGTAAATGTTTATCTCAGGGTGGTATAAAAATATATTTAAAAAATAAAAAAATAAATTAAAAATGCCTTTTGCTCATTTAATTAATATTTTTAAATAAAATGAGAATATAAACAAGTAAAAGGGGGAGAATAGAATTTTCACATACCATTGAAATTTAAGTTGTTCAAATGTTCCCAGATTTTTGTACCAAAAGGTTTATATTATTTGTGGGATTCTTATGCAGCATAGAAAAATAGCAAATGTGTGGCTTTACAGTCCTGCAGATATATAAGTATTTATTGAAAAATAGTCATTTGATCACTTGATCACTTAATCACTTGAATCCCATTATTCATCGATTTGCTCGAGCAGGCGCCAGTAACATTTCCATTGGACCCTATCACGTGCCAATGTAGCCCAATGGCATCTGGTTGATTCAGGAATATGAAGAGCCTCAAACCGTTCCTTCAGGGTCTTGACAAGGAAGTCTGACCATCTTGTAGGTGGGTGGCCACGTGATTTTTTGACATCCTGTGGGATCTAGTCGGTAACAGCTCTAGTCCAGCGGTCATCTCCAAATCGCGTTACATGTCCAGCCCTTCTGATTTTCAATGCCTTGGCAAACGAGACAGCATCCCTGATTCTAGAATAGCGATGGAGGTCGGAACTCCGGATTCCTTCTCTCACTTGAGTGAGGTGTGATATTCCAAGCATAGCTCTTTCGACTCCTCTCTGGGAGACCCGAATAGTAATACCATTAAAGGATCTATCACAATGTCCTCTCTAAACTAAAAGAATCAATGAGGTCAACTTTTGGTACTAAAATCATCTACGAGTAGAACATCCCTATTAAGTTGCTACAAAAATCCACTCTAAATAACTGTTTTTAAAATATGTTATTGCTAATTTGTTGATCAGGGGCACAAGAGTGGTGCTTAGAACTTAACCCTGACTCTATTTTCAGAAATCTCTTCTGGCATTGCTCAGAAGAATATATGTAGTTCTGGGGATCAATCTGGTCCAGTCACTTAAAAGGCAAACACCTTACGAGCTGTACTACCTCCTAGACCATTTTTTTAAATTTGTAAGTGAAAATTTCATTATTCAAGACTAGTGTGTGGTAGTAGTACAGCTGAAGAAGTGTATACTCCTTCAAAAATACAAAGTTTCTGGTCTACAGCAATAGCAGGACTGGCAGTTCACTTGCCTTACACGGGGCTCACCTGGATTCAGTCTTGGGATCCCATATCATCCCAGAACACCACCAGGAGGAATTCCTGAGTGCAGCTTGCCTGAGCACTCCTGGGTGTGACCTCCCAAACAAAACAAAACAAAATAAAACAAAACAAAACACAAAGACAGACTAGGGAAATGTTTTACTAAAGTTTAGCATATTGATTTAGTCTCTGGGTGTAGTTTCTGTAATGACTTTGTCATTGAGTTTTTATGTCCTTGATATTATTCTTAATGGATGCTTCTCTGTTGTCAAATGTAGAAAAGTAGATTATTTGGTTAAACTTTTGTTTGGGCTATTTTTTTTTATTTTTTGGGTCACACCTGGCAATTCTCCAGGGTTTCTCCTGGTTCTGAAGTAAGGAAGTACTGGCAGTACTCCGGGGTTCATATGGGATGCCAGGGGATTGAACTCTGGTGGGCTGTGTGCAAGCAAACACCCTACCTGATGTACTATCACTCCAGCTTTTAAACATTAAAAGATCATTAGTCGGGAAAAATCCCTTTGTTGCAGGTGGACCCCACGGGTGACTTATGTGAGGCAGGAAGGAGAGAGAGATGGTCCCTTTCTCCCCAGCCGCCTCTGCCACCCGGGACCCGCTGGGCAGGCTAAGGACTGATAAAGTCTGCGATGAGCCCCTGCACAGCATGGGCCTGAGCCCCACCAGCCCCACGAGGTGGCCGTCAAGCCAAGCCTGATGCCCGCTTGATCTCTAGGCACGGGAGTTAATTCCCACCACCCGAGGTTTCTGGGGAGCCACGGACTCAGGCTGGAGCAAGGAATTGCTCTTTGCAGGAAAGGAAAGTCAGTCCTAGGCCTTACCCAGGTCTGCCTCAAGGTTCTTGTCTTTCTCGCAGAAAAAAGAATTTTCAGGAGTCGCACGAGCAGTGAAGTAAAATAGGTTTTATTAAGGAGGTTTTTGGTGAGGGGGGGGGAGAGAAAGAAAGGAAAGAGTAAGGAGCTCAAGGAAGAACGCGGGCTGCTCCAAAGGCGGAGAGAGCGAGTAAAGAGAAAGTACACATCTCAAGAGAGGGGAGATGCGGGCAACACACGTGCTCAGGCACCACATGTGCTTGGCCACAAGGGCTCAGGCAGCATGAGTGTCCTTGCAGCATGTGCACGCAGGTGACATGTGTGCCCAGGCAGCATGTGCGGCGCTGTCCTTTGGTTAGGACGGCTTTTATAGATTTTTCCCCAAGTTACCCCCATATGGGGCTTCAACCTCGGTTGCTAGGGCCCCCATTGCCAAGGGAGTAGACTTTGGGAGTGGTCTTCTTTGACTGGAATGTCCTGGGGTCTTCCTTGAGCTGGGTCCTGGGTGGAAAGGCTGATTCATCTCCCTCAGGAGATTTACACATTCCTTTTGGCCTTTCCTTCCTCCAGGGTCTATTGTTGATATGGTCTTATCAAGTTTGGTTTCGGGCTTTCAATCAGGTGTGGCTCTGGAGCTCTCTTCTTCAGGAATTTATTGCCATGTGCCCCCCCCCACCCCCCCACCCCCCCACCCCCGCTGTCTGCCTGCCTACAACACCTTTAGTTTTTAGCAATCACAGGTAATAAGATGGAGGAAGTTGTGAGTTGTCTGTCAAATATGGTCAGGGGCCAGTGGATAATTTTGATCGTTGTGACTATTCAAAGCATCTAATATGCTAAGTTCAGGCTGACTCCACCATTCTCCATGACCACCCAGGCAGCATCATGGACACACACACACACACACACACACAAACACACACACACATACACACACACACACACACACATGCAAGTATGCACACAAACACTTTAAATGACGCAAAAAACAGCTGCAGAAAATTTGGGAATCCATGTCTTTTTGAATAAGGGTTTCCGGAAAGCAAAATAAACAGAATGTCAGTTTGTTCTTCTGGTTGGCAAAGCAAGTTTTCTGTCTTCTATGGAAGAGGCTGAATGAAGGAATTATTGTGGTTTTTGGGATTCAATGTTGGAGACACACAAAACACAAAACACACCTTATTTAAGAATGATTCACATCACACATTTTCATAAGGTTTGTGCTAGAAAGCAAGTTTTGTTTTGAAATAGTGTTTCCTTGTCGTTACTCAGTGCAATTTCGTCTGTGGTTAATTGTCAAAATTCTGTGGGTGGCAAAACCATCAAGTAGAGGGGCATGAAATATTTAAATTAGAGTGATATATTTAGATAGGCCTTATGTGTTAACACCTGTATCCCAGGGACAATAATAAAACCACTTGTGAGGCAATAATCTGTATCATAAGACTTTGGTCCTGGCAGAAACTTTGCTGAGCAAATTTTATATATAGGTCAAATAGTAAATGTGTTGGGCTTGACAAATTCCACAGTCTGTGTCCTACTACCCATCTCTTTTCAGCTCAGTCTGCAGCTGAATACACAAACTACTTGGTGTGGCTAGACTCCAATCAAATGCTTCTTCTAACAACAGTTCTTGGCTGGATTTGTCTCATTGGTTACAGTTTGTTGACCCTTGTTTGCAACCATTGCTTTTTTTTACATAAGAGGAATCCAAAGCTCAAAGAGGTTAAGTTTGCCGCTGTCACAGACCAGTTACTGGATGGATACAACATAGCAAAACCCTGTTATTTTCCATAGTCCTTTTTTAAGCATGTAGTTTTCTCTGAACATAAAATCATTCTCCCTTTGCCTCAGAAGCTTCAAGAAGAAATAAACAATTTCCTTTTTTCTATATGTTGACCTTTTCTTACAGTTAAGGTTTGAGCTTGAGAAATCTACTACTATTCAATGAATATAGGAAAATATATGGGAATAAATGAGTATAAATGGGTCTATGCTAAAGAATCTCACCCAAGTGAATATTTTTTTTTAAATCTAATAATCCAAAATACTTTGTGTTCTGTGTATGTGAATGATGGGTACCAGAACATAGAATTGAGGAGTTCAGGAGTGAAATAAGAAATAAGAAGCACATTTTTTCTGTTGTTTCTGATAAACCCTCCTTTAACTTTACTAATTGCTCTTTTTGAAGTTGAAGAAAACATTGATATTCATGTTATATACAAAACTTTTTGGGCGAGAGTGATAGTACAGAGGGCAGTGTATTTGCTTTGCACACAGTGTACCTGGGTTTAATTCCTGACCCAGCCAGGAGTGAGCCCTGAGCACAGAGTCAGGAGTAAATCCTAAATGAAGAGTGAGCATTGCCAGGTGTAGTCCCCCCAAAATGATCAAGGGCAAATTGCTGAATAAATTCTTATAGTGAGGAACAGATATTCAGCTACTAATAACCATAACATAGTGTTCTGGTTTTTCAGAACCTCATTCCCATTCTTGATTTATTTGTCATATATTCTCTCTGCTGTTCATCGTTTAAAGATTGTGATCACATTACTTATGTTCTGCACCTTAAATTTTTCCACATAAAGATATTATAGATCTCTTTTAAACTTGCTATATTAAGGGGCTGGAATCATAGCACAGCAGGTAGGGCATTTGCCTTGCATGCAGGCAACCCGGGTTCGATCCCCAGCATCCCATATGGTCCCCCAAGCACCACCAGGAGTAATTCCTGAGTGCAGAGCCAGGAGTAAACCCTGAGCATTGCTGGGTGTGAACCAAAAAAAAGCAAAAAAAAAAACTATATTAAATATATGCCTGCCCCTCTAGGTGTTTCAGTTGTGGCTGCAGTGCCCAGCTGCCAGAGGTGGCAGGCAGGAGACAGGCTTGTCTATATCCAGGACTCTGCACCGTGGGCCCTGGATAGTTGACGGCTTGACATAGAAAAAGACTGGGTCCCCTGGGATGAACCCAGAGCCAAGGCAGAGCCTGGCAAGCTACCTGTAGCTTTTGCCTCAATATACCAAAAACAGTAACAATAATGGAGCTCATTCCCATCAAATGGAGACTCACAGATTATGTCTATTGCTTGTCTCATCTCTTTGATTTTTTTTCTTGTCCTGATCCTACATGAGGTCATTGAGAGCTATCTCTTTTAGTTATTTTCCTTCCCAAACAGAAAGTCCTATTCTCACTTATCCTGTTCTACTTTTTCTACTACTATTACTTCAAATATATCATTCATGCCTTATGTGAATCAGTGTATTTAATTAACCATGTATTTTGACAATGTCTTATAGTATATTTCCTCAGTTCTCTAATTAGCTCTTTTTCATGCTCATGTGATTTTATTTTATGATTACATTTTAATTTTTTATTTATGATTCACTTCCCATAAGAGCCAGTTTTCCTTTTGCCTCTGATATAAATAAAAGCTTATTTTAAAAAATATACCTTCAATTATACCTCAGTGCTTCTTAACTTATTATGCAAGCTACTCAAGTTTAGGGTACATTAATTTAAAAGTTTTATTTGTACAATAATAACATAATCATACAACATTTTTGTTTTAATGCAGAAATAAACCATCACATCTGAATAGTTATATTACAGCAAAGTATTGAAGGACATTAACTGGAAAGGGAAAATTGTTTTCATATAATGATATTTAGAACTTAGCGGACCTGGTGCGCTACGGCTGCCTAATGCAGATCTGGCAGACTTTGGGCTCGAGGGGCTCCGGGGCGGCCCGAGAAATGCTCCAGGTCCCTGGCTTGCTTGGGGGGGACATGAGGGGTTTATGCCGGAGCCCACCGATGAGGAAAGGCCCCGCGCGGGATCCTGTTTCTTTGAAAACCGTGCTCAGCAGGATGAGACCTCCCATCACAATAGCAGCCATTTTCGATGTCCAGACAACACAGCACATCAGAGCCCACCCAGAAGAGACGCTGATCTCAAGACCAGATTAACATAGTAGCCGAGTACAAGCCCAAAGTTGTCTTCTTCCAAGGCTGATGTGACATGATCTCCCTCCTCACTTGCTGTGACCAACTCCTTCTCACTCTTCAGGGAAAGTGAGTGAAGACACACTGGTCTGAGAGTCATACACAGGTACACCCTGCAGAGCAGAAACCAGCTTTCCCCGTTGAACCCCCTGCATTCCATGGACCAGGAGAGCAACTTCCGACCCGAATCCACCATCCTGATGGAGCCTCGGAGGAGCCCAGAGAAACCCCCACACCTTGCTGGCAGCGATCTGTGTCACAATCCACACTCTGCAGCTGGTAAGATCTCCCCCAGCATATTAATCCAGTCTCCAGCCCACAGATTAATCCAGTTTCCAGCCCAGCTTGTCAGAAACCCAGCCTACAAGGACCCGCCTTGCAGAGACCCGCCCTTCAGAGGAGAGTATTTCAAGCCCAGGAATGCATGAGCCTAAGACACAGGTACACCCGGCAGAGCAGAATTACCATAAATATTCTACCCACCCCTCTGAGAGAGCCCCACAAAGTAATGAGAATATAGCGCCCGCATGGCAGAGCCTGGCAAGCTGTCCAATGCGTGTTCGATATGCCAAATCCAGTAACAAAAATGTTTATTTTCCTGACCCTGAAAGAGTCCTTAATACGGCAGCAGTAAGAAAGGCAAACAAGCAGTGCCTGATAAAATTTCATGGCTGTCCTAGGCTGCCAAAACGAAGAAGGACTAAAATGACTGTCTGTACTTTCAATGCACGTACGCTGGCATCAGAAGCATATATTGAGGATCTGATGGTGCAAGCGCAAAAGATCAAGTACTACATCATTGGTCTGACTGAGACGAGGAGGCATCAGTCACATCATGCTGTATTTGACACGGGAGAAGAACTGTTCCTTGGAACATGCGAAGAAAGAGGCGTCGGTGGCATTGGTGTCCTTGTCAACACGAACATGGCTGTCAATATTGATTCATTTGAATGCCTAACAAACTGAATAGGACGATTACACTTGAGGAGATGTGGCACACTGCCAGCAATTTCTATCTTCATTGTCTATGCACCAACATCCACATACAAAGAAGATGAAATTGAGAAATTCTACATGGAATTGGAGGAGTTCTATAAAAAAGATCACACCTTCTACAAGATCATAGTTGGTGATTTTAATGCCAAGATAGGACTGAGAAGATCGGCTGAAGAAATCCACATCAGGAGCCATGGCCTAGAATGGAACGAACAGGGTGAGAGACTATCTGAGTTCATCATGTCCCCCAAGACCATTCATGGGAACTCACAGTTTCAGAAGGCTGAAGCGAAACGTTGGACATGGGAATCTCCTGGCGGACAGTTCCCCAATGAAATTGACCACATCATCTTCAATCGACGGTTTTGTCTCACCGATGTTGCTGTCGTCCCCCAAATTCCAGACAGAATCGGACCACCATCTCCTTCGTGCAAAATTCTACTTCCCGCAACGGGAGAAAAAGCTGCAATGTTTAAGAAGAGAACTCCCAGAACGACCACCAACTGGGAACTCTTTGGCACCATTGCAGCAATATGGGAAGATACCATCATTGATGACATCCATGAAGAATACAACCGACTGGTTCAGCACCTCCATGATTGTGAGTAGAATGCCGAGGAGAGAGAAAGACACAAAAGGACACTTGTCTTCAGAAACTCTTGAGCTCATTCGCCAACGTGGCAAGGCGCGAGCCTCAGGAGACCAAATGCTAATGTCCAAGCTTGCTAAACAGTGCAGAGAAGAGATAAAAGCAGACCTCAAAGACAGAAGAGCAGAAATACTGGAAGATGCAGCAGAAGCCGGGTAAAGTATTTGAACTGCCCGCCTGTCCTTCGCCAACTATAAGACCAAGATGACTGCCCTCCGTTGCCCTGATGGATCTATCACATCTTCCAGAAAGGCAATGGAGAAGATTATCCAGGACTTCTACTCAAATCTCTTTGATAGCCACATCCACATGCCCACATACCAAATTCCACAGGATGGATATGTCATTCCCAATGTTCTCCCTTCTGAAATCCGACATGCCATCTGGTCGGTAAAGAAGGGAACAGCACCAGGCCCAGACAAAGTCAGACCCGAACATCTGAAGAATCTGCCTTCGGTACTCACCAATACACTAGCTCGGCTCTTCACACGCTACCTGTCCGAATGCAAGGTACCCTCCCTATGGAAAACCAGCAGGACAGTTCTAATGTTCAAGAAGGGAGACATTCAAGATATCCCATAGCCGCCCACCTACAAGATGGTCAGACTTCCTTGTTAAGACCCTGAAGGAACGGTTTGAGGCTCTTCATATTCCTGAATCAACTAGATGCCATTGGGCTACATTGGCACGTGATAGGGTCCAATGGAAATGTTACTGGTGCCCGCTCAAGCAAATCACTGAATAACGGGATTCAAGTGATCAAGTGATGATCAAGTGATATTTAGAACTGGATAATTCAATGCAAAAAGAATGAAATCTATTTGTGCATATTAGAATACTATGCAACCTTAAGAAAAAAAAATTAAATCTTGCAATTCACTGGAACATATATAGAATGGGAGAAATCATGTTACATGAATACATCAAAGTCAACCGAACACATGCTGGATAGTCTCACTCTTCTGGGTACTAATAGGTTACCCAGGGTACTAACAGTATCAAACTTAGACAAACCCTGTATCTTAAATTACAAAACTGAAATTACAAAACTGAAACTACCAAGCAATGGGGCAGTGATTGTAGGTAGATGGTAGATGTGGATTAAAAGTAACATAAGCACAGTCGTAGAGGCTCTTGGGCACTTTTTGGTTCTAAGATACAGTACATATATAATAATATATAATACAGTAAATATATAACAATAGCAGTGTATATCAAAATTGTAAACATTAATAATATTGTAATCATTGTATAACTTTAATAATAATATTAAAATAAATTCAAATAAATCCTTCGTGAGCTGTATTACTGATTTTCCACCAGGAACTCACCATTCTACAAGGACCTGATCATTGATGTTAAAAGAGGAGTTCGGCAGGGTGATACCATTTCACCAAAACTCTTCAGCGCCACCCTTGAGAACATCATGCGACAATTAGAATGGGAAGGAATGGGAGTGAAGATAGATGGTCGGCAACTACACCGCCTCTGCTTCACTGATGACATCTTTCAAATAACACCAAATATTAGCCAAGTGGCACAAATGCTGGCTGACTTTGACTGAGAATGTGGAAAGATAGGTCTATAGCTGAATCTGAAGAAAACTATATTCATGAAAAATGAACTTGTTCCAGAGGCCCCATTCACTCTCAATGGAACAAACATCTGGGAATGCAGCAGCTATGTGTACCTAGGTGGAGAAGTCAACATGAGGAACGACCTAAAACCTGAGCTGCACAGGAGGAAGAGAGCGGCATGGAATGCCTTCAAAGGCATCGAAGAAATAGCTAAAAGGACAAAGAACCTCTGGCTCCGGGCACATCTCTTTGACTCCACCATTTTCCCTGCATTAACATACACCTCAGAGACCTGGGCCCCCCAAAGCAGGATGAGAATGCTATTCGGGTCTCCCAGAGGAATCGAAAGAGCTATGCTTGGAATATCACACCTCACTCAAGTGCAGCGAAGGAATCCGGAGTTCCGACCTCCGTCGCTATTCCAGAATTCGATATGCTGTCTCATTTGCCAAGGCATCGAAAATCAGATGGGCTGAACATGTAATGCGATTTGGAGATGACTGTTAGACTAGAGCTGTTGCTGACTGGATCCCATGCGATGTCAAAAGACCATGTGACCGCCCACCTACAAGATAGTCAGACTTCTTGATCAAGACCCTGAAGCAACGGTTTGAGGCTCTTCATATTCCTGAATCAACCAGATGCCATTGGGCTACACTGACATGTGATAGGGTCCAATGGAAATGTTACTGGTGCCAGCTCAAACAAATTGATCAATAACGGGATTCAAGTGATTCAAGTGATTAAAGTGATTAAAATAAATTATTTTAAAAACTTAAATTAAACTTCCATTTTACATAAAGCACAAAAGTGAACTGAAAATGGATCAAAACTTAGATATAGGCTTAAATCCACAACATATGTTGTTGACAATTAGGCCAAGTACTTCATGATATTGGAAATATATAGATTACGTATGCGTTGCTTTATTTCTTTGATTGTATATACATAGCTGTTCCTTCTGTTTGTGACATGTATACTTGATTCTAAGGATTAATTTGGTTTAATTTGGGTGTGCTGACAGCTGAAGAGACTCACAGACATGGGGCAGAGTTGCTACTTGCTCTCCCTGTGCCCAGCCGCTCACAAGGCATCAAGGAGGGATGGCGGGTTCTGGCCCTGGCCTGCCACCCCATCAGAGCCTTGCAACAAGCCAGATGACCCCCACTCCATGAGGGCCTCCATTTTCCACATCCAGACTTCCTCTCTTCAGAACTCCACTCAGCAGACCAGCCTATCACAGCCCGGTTCATCAAGTTCCACCCTGCCGCAGTCTTTTTTAAATCCTGCTAAGGTATGCTGATCCAGAGACTCACAGACATGGGGCAGAGCTGCTACTTGCTCTCCCTGTGCCCAGCCGCTCACGAGGCGCCTACTAGGGATGGCAGGTTCTGTACCTGGCCCGCCACCCCAGCAGAGCCTTGCAACAAGCCAGGCGACCCCTCACTCCATGAGGGCCTCCATTTTCACATCTGGACTTCCCTCACATCAGATCTCCACCCAGCAGACCAGCCTATCACAGCCTGGCTCACGCCACTTGGCGCCCATGGTTCATCAATAAATGCTGGACTTAGAGATGACTACAAGAGTATGCTATTGCACGGCAGAGCCTGGCAAGCTACCTGTGTTGTATTTGATATGCCAAATACCAGTAACAATTATAGACCTCATTCCAGAATGGATTGAGGCTCTTTATGTTCCTGGAGCAAGCAGGTGCCCTTGGGCTCTACTAGCATGAGACATGACATATGGAGATATTACTGAGGCCTGTTGGAGCAAATGAATGATGAACGGGAAGACAGTGATACAGTGAAAACTAAAAAGCTGTTATACAAGAGATTATCAATAAAAGCCAGACTAGATTTGACTAGTTTTAACTAGTCAAAGAAATCATTTACACTCATATATCTGACAAAGATATAATATCCCAGAATACAAAGAACTTTTTAACAATGATAAAATCAAATAACCTAGTCAAAATATAGTGAGATCTAAATGGATACTCCTCCCAAAGAACACAGACAACAAACACATGAAAAACATCATTATCATTTATTACAAGCAAAGTACAAACAAAACAATGAAACATCAGTTTACACAGTGAGAAAAATATCTCATATCAAAAAGTCAAAACCTCTGTGAAATTATCCCCTTAATAAGAACACCAAGGTTTGGATAATTCCTTTGATGAAACAGTTTAGATATTTTAGATAACAGAGCAACACATGCCCAGAATAAAATAAAATAAGCAGTGCAGCTAATATGGACCAGAAAAGAACAGAATAGTCAAGAATATAGTGATTAATTATAACTTTACTCTTACAGTGCCTGCTGATTGACTGTGGGAAATATCCCAGCCTCTGCTATTAATGTAACCATTAAATTTTGATAGGCTTAATGTCTCTGTCAACTTAAACTGTGGCACATGCAGTGGGATCCTGGATGTGGGAGCAATATTGTATTGAATTAATGGTGATTTTGTGAATTCAAACAAGGTTGCTCAGGTGACCCTAAATCTTGAACAGTTCATGTATGTTTATTTGTTTCATTCTCTAAGATTGGCTCTGCCAGTCTTGGCTGTAGAATTAGTTTTGCAGCAGAAAGCAATCAAGGGTATCTAATTCACAGTTTGTGAGAATGAAAATTAGTTCAGTATAGAGATTTCAAAAAAATGAAAATTACTTATATGACAGACCCATCAAGTCCTCCCTAAATACTAATTCAAATAATGTAGAACATGCATTCTGATAGTTATGTGCACAATTTCTTTCATTACAGTACTAAGACCTGGAAACAGGACAAGTGCCCAAGAGCAGGTGAAGGAGTAAAGAAAATCATATATAAATGCACAGGTGGAATACAGTTCAGGTATCAGAAAAAAATGGAATCCTGCTTTTCACTGAAACACAGATGGAACTGGAAAAGTCAAAAGGAGAAAGCTAAGTGCCTAATAGTGTAATCTATATACTATATATAAAGAATTAAAGAAGAAAAATGTTAATGAAAACAAACTCTTAGATTCTGACAATGTAACTAAGATTGCCACAGGGAAGGGAGTAGAATAAAAAGGTCTCACAACTGTAGGTGGGTCTCATGTGATAACACTGTACTCCTAAAACATGAACATCTATAGACATTTACCAAACTTACCTCAATTTAATCAATTGAGCAAACTAAATTTACAATTCTAGTAACAAAAGTTGTTAACAGTTGAACAGCTATGGGAACTTGGGAGGAAAAATAAGAGGGGCTTTGTTTTGTGTGGATGATTCGTAGACCCTTACAGATTTATAAAGTGTATGGCCTAATTAAGACATTGATGTGTGAGACAGTATTCCTGAAATACACACACTGTAGATAAATATTAATTCATTTAATTAACGTTTCTCCACATTCCTGTCAATACTATTTGATTTATTCTTTTGATGCAGGCCTTTCACACTGTTGTATTTTTTTTTAAATCTTATCTTGCATTGTATTTCTATGAAAACAAATGACTACAGACACTTTCATATACTTGCTGGCCATCTGTATGTTTTCTTCATGGAAGTGACTATTCATATTCTTTCCACAATTTTTTGGTGTGATTTTTGGTTTTTGGTTGAACTTTTGTGCCTCTTTTATGTAACTTGAACATTAGCTTTTATGGTGTACACATATTTTTTCCCATTCCATTGGTGCTTTATTTTAGCCATACTTTTTCTCATACGGCAACGCATTTTCTTTCACACTAAAATATTAGTTTTTGGTTTGATGTAGTCCTATTCGTTTGCTTTTCTTTCTTTTGCCAATAGAGTTCTATCATTGAAGACCCTTTTGAGGTCTGCATATATTTCCCTCCACAGATTTTATAGACTTGTGTTTATATTGAGGTGATTAATTCACTTTAAATAAACAATGTGCATAAGTTCTTTTACTTTCTTTTTTTCATGTGGTTATCCAGTTTTCTCAACACTTTTGTTCTTGAAAGTCATGCCTTCCTTCTCTCAAAAGTACATCACTAGATCAATAGACATCCCGTTGTTCATCAATTTCCTCGAGCGGTCACCAGTGACATTTCCATTTGACCCTATCATGTGCAGTGTAGCACAATGGCATCTGCTTGCTTCAGGAACATGGAGAGTCTCAAACCATTCGTTAATGGTCTTGACGATCTCTGACCATCTTGTAGGTGGGTGGCCACGTGATCTTTTGATGTTCCATGGAATCGAGTTGATAACGGCTCTAGTCCAGCGGTCAGCTCCAAATCACATTACATGTCCTGCCCATCTGATTTTCGATGCATTGGCAAAAGAGACAGTGTCCCTGACTCTGGAATGGTGACGGATGTCAGATCCAGATTAATTCTTTCACTTGACATGATATTCCAAGCATAGCTCTTTTGATTTCTCTTTGGGAGACCCGAATAATATTCTCATCCTACTTTCGCAGGGCCAAGGTCTCTGAGGTGTATGTTAATGAAGGGAGAACAGTGGAGTCGAAAGGATGGGCCCAGAGCCCGAGGTTCTTTGTCCTTTTAGCTATTTCTATGATGCTCTTGAAGGTGTCCCATGCCACTCTCTTCCTCCTACAAAACTTCTGTTTTAGGTTGTTCCTCATGTTGACTTCTCGACCTAGGTACACATAACTGCTGCATTCAGAGATGTTTGTTCCATTGTGAATGAATGGGGCCTCTGGAACTAGTTCATTTCTCATGAACATAGTTTTGTTGAGATTCAGCTGTAGACCTATGTTTCCATATTCTCAGTCAAAGTCAGCCAGCATTTGTGCCACTTGGCTAATGTTTGGTGTTATTTGAATGATATTGTCAGCAAAGCAGAGGTGGTGTAGTTGTCAGCCATTTATCTCCACTTCCATTCCTTCCCATTCTAATTTTCGTGGTGACGTTCTCAAGGATGGCACTGAAGAGTTTTGATGAAATGGTATCACCCTGCCGAACTCCTCTTTCAACATCAATAATCACTTCCTTGTAGAATGGTGAGATCCTGGTGGTGAATCTGTACAGTTCATGAAGGATCTTGATATATTGGGTTTGAATGTCCTGTTTGGCTAGGGCTTTGATGACTGTTTCAGTCTCCATAGAATCCAAGACTTTCTTTAAATCCATGAACCTTAGACAGAGAGGCTTCTTGAACTCCCTACAAACCTCAATGAGTTCGGTCATCCTGTGGATATGGTTGATTGTGCTGAATTCTTTTCAGAAGCCAGCTTGATTGCCTGGTTTTCCTTCATCTAATGTTCTGCCAATCCTGTTTAGTATGACTCGAGTGAACAATTTGTAGATGATGGACAACAGGCAGATGGGGCGATAGTTGTCAATGTTGTGGATATCTCCCATCTTGAACAGTAGAAATGTCTTGCTGGTTTTCCATTGGGAGGCACCTTGCATTCAGGCAGGTAACATGTGAAGAGCTGAGCCAGTGTATTGATGAGTACTGATGGCAGATTCTTCAGGTGTTTAGGTCTGACTTTGTCTGGGCCTGGTGCTGTTCCCTTCTTTACCAACAAAATGATATGTCAGATATCAGAAGGGAGAACATTGGGAATGACATATCTATTCTTGGATTTTGGTATGTGGGCAGATGGACATGGCTATCAAAGAGATCCTAGTAGAAGTTTTGATAATCTTTTCCATTGCCTCTCTGGAAGATGTGATCGATCCATCATGACTTTGGAGGGCAGTCATCTTGGTCTAATAGTTGGCGAAGGTCAGGCAGGCATTGCAAATGCTTTTCCTTGCTTCTGCTGCATCAGCCAGTATTTTGTTCTCTCTTTGAGGTCTTCCTTTATAGCTTCTCTGTACTGCTTTGCGAGCTTGGGCATTAGCATATGGGTGCCTGATGCACACGTCTTTCCACGTTGGATAATTAGCTCGAGAGTTTCTGAAGACATGTACTTTTGTGTTTTTCTTTCTCAGGGTTCTTCGCACAATCATGGAGTTCCCAAATGAGTCGGTTATATTCTTCATTGATATTGTCAATGACGTAGCCGTCAAACTACTGTACCACCTAAAATAATATTAGATATATGATGACTTTTTCAAGAATATTTCTAAATTAATTAATTTGGAAAGCATAACATAGAACAACAGTTGGCAGGTAGATGATAGGTAAGTGATAACCAATGTAATAATAGCTAGAAGATAAGGAAGAGAGTAAAACATTTAATCAGTTGATAACAGTAGTCCTTGAGAAGAAACATTTATATTTATCTTAAGTTGAGGTTTGTTTGAGAAAGTGAAGTTAGCATCTTACTGACTCTTTTTACTTGTCTCAGTTTATGTCATTTTCCTTTGAAAGGCCTTCAATGACTTTTAATCTCACTCATCAGAAATCTCAAGTTCTTACCTGGGTTTAAGGTACTGCATGGTCTTCTTCATCCCCTAGCATTTTTTTCTTTTCATTTAATAAAATATGTAATAGTATTCTACTATAAGTTAAATATGTATTTTAAGTTTCTGATAAAACCATTAAACTTTTAAGGTAATTTAAATTAATATCAATAATATACTTTATTTTTAATTAATTTTTTAAAGCATTTTATTTATTCATTTAGTTTTTGGCATTGGGGGTCATATCTGGTGATGTGCAGGGTTTAATCCAGGCACTGCACTTAGGAATTACTTCTGGCCATACTCAGGGGACCATACGGGATGACAGGGATTGAGCCCAGATCAGCTACAGCAAGGCAAACGCCTACCAGCTGTACTATTTCTCCAACCCCTCAATAATATACTTTATCACCTATCTCCCAAATGCTACTCATTCGATAACTAATAAATGGTAAATATTATTGAGAATTATTTTTATTTGTACTGTATAATTCTGCTTTCCCTGTTCTCAGCTGATCATGAGGCACCTGGGAGGGAAGGTGAGTTCTAGCCCTGGCCTGCCGCCCTAATAGAGCCTTGCAAGAAACCAGAGGAACCTTCACACCATGAGGACCGCCATTTTCAACATACAGACTCCATGGCTCATCAGAGCTACACCCAAGAGAAAACTGATCTCTTCTCGGTTTATCAGTAAATGCATGAGATGAAAACTTACAACTGAGAGTATACCACCTGCAATGCAGAGCCTGGCAGCAGTAACAATTATAGACCTCATTTCCGTGACCTGAAGGAATGGTCTGAGGATCTTTGTGTTCCTGGAGAGAGTGGATGCCCTTGGGCTACATTAGCACACAACAGGACATATGGAGATGTTACTAGTGCCCACTCGAGCAAATTGATGAACAATGGGAAGACAAGTGATACTAGTGATACTGTATAATTCCATACAGCATATATTTTGTTTTAACTTCTTCCACTTTTGTGGATTTGACTGAAGGCATTACATAGGTGTGAAGCATATAGCTATACCTGACTCATTTTTAATCTACATTCATTGTTTATTTATTTATTTATCTATTATCTATTTATCTATCTATCTATCTATCTATCTATCTATCTATTTATTTATCTATTTATTTATTTTTGTTTTTGGGTCAGACCTGGCAATGCTCAGGGGTTATTTCCTGGCTCTTTGCTCAGGAATTACTCCTGGCAGTGCTCTGGGACCATATGGGATGCCGGGATCTAACCCAGGTCAGCTGTATGCAAGGCAAACTCCCTATCCGCTGTGCTATCATCTGGCCCCCATTATGAGTTTTAGATGTAAAGTACATTCCAGTGTAAATGAATATACTCTGAGTACTTACCAGTAAAATGTACTGTGACAATCATATTGGATCATCTATATACACCTCAGTTCTCTTCCTGTAGGTCACCATGGTCAAACTACCTCAACCTCCTCCAATTCAAATTTCTTGTTTTCCCAATAATTGAGTAATCATGTTTATCCTTGATAAAGTTACCCACTTTAAAATTTAAAATAAGACCCCATTTAAGTTAGTGTTCATGCTAAATAGAAAATCTGTTTTAGTGTAAGTATTTGCCAGCCACTCCATGTGTAGGGCACTCTTGCAACACATCAGAACACTTTGTCATCAAATGAAAAATGTTTCTCTTTAAGCTGGCAGTGTTATACCTCAGACTTCTTCTATTTTACCATTTCTTTAATGGAACTCTTCTGTTCAATTGCAAAATTATTCCCTATTTTGGGGGGCTTAGATCAAAGGAAGGACAAGGAATGACACAATAAGAAATATCTGTCTCCATAATATTTATTTTATTAATCTACAATATTTTATTAATACTCTATAGGCTTTATTTTCCTTCACTCTCTTCCCGTTCATCATCGATTTGCTCGAGCGGGCACCAGTAACATCTCCATATGTCCTGTCTCATGCAAGTAGAGCCCAAGGGCACCTGCTCACTCCAGGAACATAAAGAGCCTCAAACCATTCCATCAGGTCACGGGAATGAGGTCTATAATTGTTACTGGTATCTGGCATTTCAAATATGACACGGTAGCTTGCCAGGCTCTGCCGTATGGGTAGCAAACTCTTGTCGCCATCTCAAAATCCAGCATTTATTGATAAACCGCACGGCTGCTTGCGGGCAAGTCGGGCTGTGATAGGCTGGTCTGCTGGGTGGAATTCTGACTAGGGGAAGTCCGGATGTGGAAAATGGAGGCCCTCATGGAGTGGGGTTTGTCTGGCTTGTTGTGAGGCTCTGCTGGGGTGGTGGGCCAGGGCTAGAACCTGCCATTTCTCCAGGGCTCCTCATGAGTGGCTGGGCACAGGGAGAGTCAGTAGCAGCTCTGCCCCATGTCTGTCTCTTTTAATTTTCCTTAAAGTTTAATTTTCCTTAAAGCTTAATTTTCCTTAAAGTTTCTTTATTATTTTGCATATCATTTCCATTCTTAGTAAGTAACTTCTAGGAGGGCAGAACTGTTTTTCTATCAGTGTGTGTCTGTGTGTCTGTGTATATGATTCATTTCTTAAACTGAGGTTTTTATTATATACTTATATGCTGTTGTGAGGATTTATAACATTTAATACATCACCAAATGTTTTATATTGCGAGTGGTTTTAGACATGGTGGAAATAATTTTAGCTCTTATATTATATAATGGTGACTTTCATTCTCTAGAATAAAATAATAATAATGATTCCTTTTCTCTGAAAATTGATTATTTTCTATGATATTGAGATATCTAATTTGGAAATAAAATATCATGAAGTGATATGCAACTACTTAGAATTTGTGCTTACATAAATTAGTGTTACATTAAATATGTTCCTTCATATATTTAATATTTTTTATATATTTTATATGTGAATACATAATATGTATATTTATGCTTCAGTAATAGTGTCACAGAAGTCATAGGAGTGGAATGTGGGTATGTGGAGATGTGAGGCACTGAGGTCACAGCATCTTTGGGAGTCAGATCCTAATATTCTCTTGGGCTAAGGTTGTACAAAAAATGCAGCGGGAAAAATATCTAGTATAATACTGCTTCCTGCCTCTGTAACTTGCTTGCTGAAAGCATTTGAGTGAGTCCCGTTTTGTTCCAGGGATTCCTACTTTAGATATATATCCTTGAGCATTGTGCATGCTCCCTAAAGCAGCTTCCCAAGAAATCACTATTTCCTTTGTCTCTAGTTGAAACATCCTATGATAGTAACAGAGGAGAGAGAGGGAAGAGCAGGCAAGGCCTTTTTTTTTTTATTAAAGCTCTATCTGCTATCTAGTCGAGCAGTATCCAGTCGTAATGGATAATAAGATGGTTGGAGGTGGAACTTAGTGAGAGATAACCGAAATCCCAACTACTCAACTCTTATTTATACTCTCAACAATGCCAGATGGACAGTGCAAGAACAGGACTAGTGAGTTATGATCTGGCCTGGACTTTGGGAGGAACCCAAATCAACCAATTTAAATGTACATTAAGCTATAACTTTTTAACAACCTGAGTTTCATATGAAAATATTTCATACTTAAGAAATTGATTTATGCAGGTAGATAGGAAAGGGCCCATGACAATAAAAGTCCTAAGAAGTAATAAAACCAGTAGCTCTGAGACTGCAAGGAGCCCAGCTTGCAGACACAGAACCAAGGCCTGATTAAACATCACCCAGTACCAACAGACCCAGAGAAGGCTGGGCTCCCTTGGAGACTAGCTTCAACAGTAGCAAAATGTCATGAAAGACCAGCAACCACTCCCAGCTCTGACCCCTTGATAACTACCCTAGCAACAGACTCTACTTAGTTCATAGAAACCCAGGTGGGCAGGTTGGAAAGACACAATAAATGCCAACTTAAACAAAGGAAGTATGTACCTGTGTTGCCGGAGCTCATGCGCTGCTTGTGCCCACAGGGCTGAGCTCATGTGAGACCTGAGCACACGTTGCCTGCATCTCTCCTCTTGAGATGTGTAGTGCAGTTCTCTCTGCCTTTGGACAAGCCTGGGTCCTCTCTTGAGAGTGCGACTCTCCCTTTCTTTCCATTCTCCCCTTTCTCAATAAGCCTCCAACTCAAATTTTTTTACTTCATTGCTTGTCTACTGACATTTTTCTGAAGATAGGACAAAGACTTGTAAGCCCTGGGTAGGGCCTAGGACTGGCTTTTAGTTCTGCAAAGAGCAATTCCTCATTCCTCACTCCCCAAGAAATCTGGAGGTCAGGATTAACTTCTGTGCAGTGAAGACCAAAAAACAGCAGGTGTGACTTGACAGCCGGCCACCTCCTGGGTCTGGCAAGACTCAAGGTCTGTGCTGTGCAGGGGCTCATTGCAGACCTTATCAATCCTGGCCTTTCCAGGTGGCCCCGGGTGGCATAGGGGATAGGGAGAAAGTATGTGTCTCTTTCCTCTCTGTATTTCTCCTCTCTGCCTCATACAAACCACCTATAGGGGTCCACCCACTTCAAATTCACAAGTTCAGGAGTAAATATCCCATTTTTCTGACATATTTTGATAGTTGATGTGTACCGCTCATCGTGGACTTGCATAACAGCACAGGAAACAGAGGACACTTGCTAATTTTGCACCTGTATATGGGATGTTCATCATTGGATTATGCAATAAACCCGAGAACTCTCTAGTGGAACAAGAAAACATAGGACTCAATGGTGATGAATTTTACGATTCTCATTTAATCTAGGTGCATGTTGGGGGGTGGACGGCAGGACACTTGGACTTTGACAGTTAAGTATGTCTAGATTTGACAAAATGGAAAAGCGACCAGAACTACAATACAGAGGGTAGGGCATTTGCCTTGCACAAGGCAGAGCTGGGTTCAATTAGCAGGATCCCATAAGGACCCCCAGAACACCCCCAGGAGTGATGTCTGAGTGCAGAGTGACCAATATATTCTTAGAACCACTGGGTATGAACAAAAAACTAAAAGAGAAAGGAAAATGTAACCATAAATCAACAAAATTAGTCAAAACCTCCTCTTAAACCAGGAACCTTGATGCTGATCTCATCCTGCCCACCACGATCTTATTTTCTTACCAGACAAACCTATCACCAGACTAGCCTTTTTTTTTACTTTTTGGGGTCACACTGGCAAGGTTCAAGGGTTATTCCCCACTATGCACTTAGGAATTACTCCTGACTGTGCTAGGGTGAGTGAGGGGAACCATATGGGATGGCAGGAATCGAACTCTGGTTGGCTGTGTGCAGGTCAAATGCCCTTCCCACTGTATTATCACTCCAGCCCAAAGCTTTTACTTGTTAAACATGAATAGTAAAATGCTAGATGCATGGAAATCAGAATAAGCACATTGTGTATTGCGTATTATACTCAGCCATTGTATTTCAGGCCTAGTCTGTCTTCCCTTCCACAAAGCTGTTTTGTTGTCCTTGATAAGTGGGGGAACCAAGGAGAGAGCCTCGGGAAAGAGTGCTTCCACCTCTCTGCTCAAACCCTCCTAGTCACTGGGAGAAGTGTCTGTCAAGTGTAGAGGAGCTGCTATTAGCTCATACCCTGCAAGGAAGCTTTTGTCCTGCTGGTCCCACAAGGCTGACACAAGGGTTGGGAGCTTCATGCCTTTGGGCTACTTCAGGGCTGGCAATTTCTTTTTGCATTTCATTATTTCACAAAAAGCTCATTATCAGCAGCTTCCTAACTATCTCAGAGAGCATACCCTACACAAACTTGTTCTCTTCCTTTGGATAAAAACCCTTAAGAGGCCAAAAATAAATTCAACTGGCGCAGGGAGAAAATTTCTTTGGACCTTTTCAGGACTTTGCTATTTTGTGTTGTAGTTATATTAATACTCTCAAGTGGAGGAAGAAAAGCTGTTGAATCTGAATTTAAAAACGGGCTTTGCTTTAAGGAATGCAAACCATTAACAGCAGGTCAATAACCCAGGGCATTTATCTCTGGAGAGCCTTTAAATAAGGCAGGGACTTTCAAATTCACCTACAAGAAGGAAGGAAAAATGGGAATGAGATTTTAAAGATGCTTTCTTAATTTTTCTCACTTGCAAGTTGATTGACTATAATAGGTTTTAACCTATTCAGAAAGTTTGGTAGATTTTGCCTCCATTAGCACAATAAAGTATCTTTGAGTGTCCTTCTTCTGAGAAAAAGTGGTTGCTAGGGTTCTTTGACATTTTCACAAATGTTTTATATTTTTACCTCCAAGTTTTCAAAGAAAGCAACCCATTTAGGATCTGTTCATACAATAGATAATGACTTCATCTTTTGCTATTGCAAATGAAAGCAAACGGTGCTTTTATTTGTGCAAAGGAAACTTTTATTTGGGTCTCTGCCCTAAAAGAATGATTGGTTAACCTGAGTTTTTCCTTTTCAGAAAAAGCAAAAATTATTCTTCTCTTTTGGCAAGGAAAGCAAGAAATGTAGGTCTGTGTTTGAATAATAGGTACTGGCTACTCCAGTAAAAGAAGGAAGTTTTTTAAAAGGAAGGAAGGAAGAAAAAAGGAAAGAAAAGGAAAGGAAAGGAAAGGAAGGGAAAGGAAGGAAGGAAGGAAGGAAGGAAGGAAGGAAGGAAGGAAGGAAGGAAGGAAGGAAGGAAGGAAGGAAGGAAGGAAGGAAGGAAGGAAGGAAGGAAGGAAGGAAGGAAGGAAGGAAGGAAGGAAGGAAGGAAGGAAGGAAGGAAAGGAAGGAAGGAAGGAAGGAAGGAAGGAAGGAAGGAAGGAAGGAAGGAAGGAAGGAAGGAAGGAAGGAAGGAAGGAAGGAAGGAAGGAAGGAAGGAAGATGTCAAAGAACCATAGTAACTACTTTTTCTCAGAAGAAGGTCACTCAATTGGGGCCAGAGTGATGGATGGACCAGTGGGTAGGGTGTTTGCCTTGCACGCGGTCGGTCGGCCCATGCAGGTCTGGGGTTTGATCCCGGCAACCCATATGGTCCCCGGAGCACAGCCAGGAGTAATTCCTGAGTGCAGAGCCAGGAGTAATCCCCGAGCACAGCCCAGTGTGGCCCCCCAAAAAAAAAGCAAAAAAAAAAAACAAAAAAAAAAAAGGACACTTAAATGACTACTTTATTGTGCTAATGGAGGCAAAATTTACCACACTTTCTGAATAGGTTAAAACCTATTATAGATAGTCAATCAGCTAGCAACTGAGAAAATTAAGAAAGCATCTTTAAAATCTCATTCCCATTTTTCCTTCCTTCCTGTAGGTGAATTTGAAAGCCCCTGCCTTACTTAAAGGCTCTTCAGAGATGGAAGAAAGGAAAGAAGGAAGGAAGGAAAGAAGGAAGGAAGGAAGGAAGAAGGAAGAAGGAAGGAAGGAAGGATGGAAAGAAGAAGGGAAGGATGGAAGGAAGGAAGGGAGGATGGAAAGAAGGGAAGGATGGAAGGAAGGAAGAAAGGAAGGAAGGAAGAAAGAAAGCAATAAGCAAGCAAGCAGCCTCTAAGCATACCCTAGGGGTTCTTATGGATCATTCAAATCATTCAAGCTCTGTCTTGGACAGTTCTTCAAAGTCTGGTAATACAAATCAGCTTTTTGGTTCCAAGCTTCTAATTGGGGCCTCAGGAACAGGGAGAAGAGTTCAGAGGTTGAAAGTATTGTTTGACTTTGGTAACTTCTGGTCACTCATTGAGAAAGCAAACACAGGTGCTGATTCTCAGACCTAAAGTAGATGATGGACCCCTCAATCCCCAAACCTAGTGAGCAGTTTTTGATCCTGTGTCCCAAAAGTAGAGGGAAATTTTAAGAAACAAATAATCCACTTTCGACTGCCGGTTTTCAGAGGCTTCCATTGCCAAGATAGTTTGAACCCGTCCTAGGAACGGTTGTAAGGAGCAGGGGGACATCTAGCTTTGAGGCCTTCAGGTGGGGAATTTCTACTGATCCCAACCCAGAGGTGAGTCACAGTCACACCCTTCTCTGGGCCTAACAGGTCAGAGTACATTTTTTTTTTCTACTCAGGCAGATGTGTTCTCACAGACAGGAAGAAGACTGACAAAAGTTCATCAAGAAAGGCTGGAGCAATATTACAGCACTTAAGGTGTTTGCCCTGAATGCAGCCAATTCAAGTTCGATCCCTAGCATCCCATGTAGTGTCCTGAACACAGCCAAGTACAATTCCTGAGTGTAGAACCATGAGAAAACCCTAAGCATCAAAGTTTGGGGGCCCCAAATCCACCCCCCCCAAAAAAATGGTTCATCACAGCAGTTGTAAAATCTAGGCAGTCCCCATTCCCTGAAAAATTACCATTTATATTCACAGCATTAATACCATTTTCACCTCCTAACATACTATGGTGGCATGTTATGACATGAGACAGTTTCGTTCTATGCATGGCCACACACTATACACTTTTCCTCAAATTGACCCAGGTTCCCAGAAATGAGAAAACTCAGACTTCTGGTGCTCCAAGCATCAGCTCACAGCTTGCAGAGACAATACAAAAGCCTGTTGGGGATATAGTATTCAGGATTGATATGGAGTCTTTCTTTCTTTGAAAAGGCTGATTTGTATTACCAGACCTTGAAGGCCTGTCCAAGTCACAGATGCCCAAAATCAGAATTGTCTTCAGAAATGAAGATGGCTCAGATAAACTCTACCATCAGTTCCAGACAGTCATGGAAATAAACTAGTATGATGTAAGTTAATGCAGTTCCAGAAATTTATTTATTTATTTATTTATTTATTTATTTATTTATTTATTTATTTATTTATTTATTTTGCTTTTTTGGGTCACACCCAGCGATGCTCAGGGGTTACTCCTGGCTCTGCACTCAGGAATTACCCTGGCAGTGCTCGGGGGACCATATGGGATGCCGGGAATCGAACCTGGGCCGGCACAGGCCTACCAGTGAAGGCAAATGCCTACCTGCTGGGCTATCGCTCCGGCCCCAGAAATATATTTATAAATGGGTGGTCTTCTAAGAGAAAATGGGAACTATTACATTACCAGACCTTACATTTTAATAGTGCCTTCTTTCTCAGAAAAAAAAATCTATGTACTGGGATGTGAGCAATAGCTTAATTTATGAGAGTGAATTTTTTGCAGGAAGGAGATTCTTGTTGATTTCTGGCACCATGTGTTCTTCCAAACAAGTCTGGGGAAAGCCCTTAAGGTGAGACCCCAAGGTGAAAATGAAAGAAGAGATCACTGTGACAGTGATAGTTCGAAATGATCACAGTGGACAAAAACTAAGTACTGAAAGGAAGTAAAGGGATGTACATGACAACCTTTCAATATCTGCATTGCAACCAAAATGCCCAAAAGGAAAAAAAGAAAAGGGCAGGGGGAGAGATAAAGAAAAGTCTCTACTATAGAGAAGACTGGAGGTAGAGGGGTCAGGAGGGAAACTGGAAACATTAGTGGTGGTATATCTTGGTGAAGGGACAGGTGTTGAATATTGTATGACTGAAACCCAATCATGAACAACTTGGGAACTGTGGATATCATGGTGATTCAATTAAAAAAAAATCTCGGGAGAAAATGACTTTATGTATTGGGGCTGACTCAGGATTGATTCCCAGCATCCCATATTGTTCCTGGAGCCCACCAGTAGTGACTCCAGAGCACAAATCCAGAAGTAAATCCTGAGCAACAACATAGTAATATCAAAAAAAGAAAAAAAAATTAGTGTAATTAATAGCCACCCATGCTTTAGGGATTAACTTCTTATGTTCTTGTACATTTTCTGCCATACTTCTCTGGTGTCAAAAAAGGAGTATGAGGGGCCCGAGCGATGGCACAGAGGGTAGGGCATTTGCCTGGTATGTGGCTGACCCAGGTTCAATCCCCGGCATATCATATGGTTCCCTGAACACTGCCAGGAGTAATTCCTGAGCGAAGAGCCAGGAGTAACCTGTGCGTTGCGGGTGTTACCAAAAAATAAAAAAAAGGAGTATGAGAGGACTAAAAAGGACCGTTCTAAGACAGAGCATATGTTTATGGTAAAAACATAGTTCATATATGGTGACAAAGAGATACTACAGCAGGTTTGATGCATGGCACCACACATGGCCACCTTTCCCCATCAGAAGCGATCGCTGATTGCAGAACCAGGAGTTAGTCTTGAGCATCACCAGTATGGCCCCCAAAATATATATATATATATATGAAAATATATAACTGAGAATTTACTGACTTTGAAGCGATCGCTGATTGCAGAACCAGGAGTTAGTCCTGAGCATCACCAGTATGGCCCCAAATATATATATATATATATATATATATATATATATATATATATGAAAATATATAACTGAGAATTTACTGACTTTGATATCTCTTATTCATAAATTTGTTTCCATATAATTTCAGTCTTGTGTTCTGCACACGTTTTTAAGCTCCCTTGGAGTTCTGAGGTGTTGCAGGTGTGGCTGCAGTGCCCGGCTGCATCTGCAGGTGGCAGATAGGACACAGGCTTGTCTACATGCCCAGGACTGGCCCGTGGACCTTGGATAGTTGATGGTCTGACATAGAAAAAGACTGGGCCCCCATGGATGAACCCAGCACCACGGCAGAGTCTGGCAAGCTACCTGTGGTTTATTCAATATGCCAAAAACTGACATAGAAAAAGACTGGGCCCCTGTGGATGAACCCAGAGCCACGGTAGACTCTGGCAAGCTAACCGTGGTGTATTCAATATGCCAAAAACAGTAACAATAATGGATCTCATTCCAAATGAAAGGAAAATTTACTGGTGCCTGTTCTAGCAAATCAATAAACAACAGAAAGACAACTTACAAGTGATTGCTTTCAAGTTCATATTTCTTTCAAGAATCACTTGTCTTCCCATTGTTCATCAATTTGCTGGAGCGGGCACCAGTAACATCTCCATATGTATTGTTGCATGCTAGTGTAGCCCATGGGCATCTGCTCACTTCAGGAACACAAAGAACCTCAAACCTTTCCTTAAGGTCATGGGAATGAGGTCTATTATTGTTACTGGTTTTTGGCATATCAAATACAATATGGGTAGCTTGCAAGGCTTTGCCATGTGGGTGGTATACTTTCGGTAGTAGGCTCTCAGTTTGTGTATTTACTGATGAGAGTGATCAGTTTTTCTCTTGGGTGGAGCTCTGATGATCTGTGGAGTTTGGACATTGAAAATGGTGGCCTTCATGGTGCGGGGGTTCCTCTGGCTTCTTGTGAGGCTCTATTGGGATGACGGGCCAGGGCTAGAACTCACTTTCCCTCCTGGACATCTCATAATCAGCTGAGCACAGGGAGAGCCGGTAGCAGCTGTGCCCGTGTACCTATGTCCCTTTCAATAATACAAAAAATAGAAATCAAGACTGCATTTTTTTTTTATTTTTGGGTCACACCCGGCGATGCTTAGGGGCTACTCCTGGCTCTGCACTCAGGAATCACTCCTGGCGGTGCTCAGGGACCATATGGGATGCCGGGGATCGAACCCGGCCGGGCACAGGCCAGCCGCATGCAAGGCAAAAGCCCTACCTGCTGGGCTATCGCTCCGGCCCAAGACTGCATTTTTGAGGTCACATTTCACTGTACTCAAATGTTCAGCATACACAGCTAAAAGTTGATGCTTGTCTTTTCTTGATGCTTGTCCTACATGTCATAGAATAGGATAGTATTTACCAAATTGACATCCATTCCTTTACTATAATAAGCACTTCTCTTTTCTTAAATTCTGGTTGTCAATGAGAGAATTAATCTAGTAGACCCCATGTGTGGACTGCAAAAACAGTTAGTAGATGTGCTTTTCAATGGATTCTAAATCAATAGAAGACTCTAAATGAGGAAGTGGATTTTAAGTAGATTCTGTTGACAGCTTAAGAAGTATCTCCAGCAGTGGCCAGGAATTGAACCAGTTCCAGTACTGTAGATTTTGTTGTTACTGTTTTAAAAATATTCTTATCATTCTTATTTTCTTTTTGGCCAAGTGAAATTGATTAATTTTTGCTTGTATCCAATTTTATTGTAATACCTGTCAGAAGAATGAATATATAATACTTTCCTTTTCTCATTATCATGCTGAAATTGTCACTAGAAATAACTAATGTGCCATTCTGTATTATTAAGAGATTTGTTACATGAGTGATAAAGAACTAACCTTCCTTATCTCATCTGATAGTGCTATTTTACATGCAAAGGAGCTGGTTCAGATTAAAATGAGCTTCGTGCTGAGGTTGAATTCATTGTATGAAGTGACACTGCTCGAATGCATTATAGGAGGATTCCCTGCTCTAAGGTCTGATGGAAGAATGTTCCACTAATATTAAAAATAATGCCTAAAGAACATAAGTGGTGATTTCAAAGCATTTAAAGTTATATTACAGACTTTGATATGCAATATGTCTTTTTCATGTAACAGGAAAAAATAAGAGAAAAGTCTCAATCATAACTTAAAGATAAAACCATTGCGAAGGTTGATACATTAATATGTGTGAGAATGCATGTATGCACATCAATTTATCTTCCCTAATATAATGGTCTTATTATAAGATATGTAATATCTTATGTAACGCTCTTATTATAAGGCTTTACATATGTGGGATATATTGTTATATAGTCAGAAAATTAACACTGGATGTAAATATTTTAGGAGATAATCCTTAGTATTAAAAATCTTAAGAGAGAGAGAAGAGAGAAAGGAAAAGTGCCTGCTCTAAAAGCATGCTTGGGGGAGGTAGGAAGGAATGTGGGGACATCGATGGTGGGAATGGGGCACTAGTGGAGGGATGGGTGCTGGAACACTGCATGACTGGAACCCAATTATGGACATCTTTTCAATAGTATATCTCATGGTGGTATAATAAAAAGTAAATCCATAAATAAATTTTTGCCTTTCTGAAGTACACTCTTTGCCCTCAAGCAAGATGATATTTATAATAATAAATTTAACTTTATAAATTTTTATTAAACATATTTGTGTGTGTTTCTCAACTCAAAAAGAACTAATAGAAAGCCATTGTGTGTATAGTTTAGTGATGTGGCCTGGCAGACCTTTTGGAAGCAGACTTTAACATGTAAGTATGTCCTTGTTTATTGATATTTTCATTAATCATCAGAGAGATGCAAATAAAAACAATGATGAGATATCATCTTACACCACAGAGATTGGCACATAACAAAAGAGCAAGAACAACAAGTGCTGACGTGTATGCAAGGAGAAAGGGACTCTCATCCATTGTTGGTGGGACTGTCAACTGATACAGCCTTTTTTGGAAAACAATCTGGACATTCCTCCAAAGATTAGAAATTGAGCTCCCATTTGATCCAGTCACACCACTACTGGGAATATACCCTGGGTGTGAAAAACACACAGCAGAAATACCATCTGCACTTTTATTTTCATAGCAGCACTATTCACAATAGCCAGAATCTGGAAACAGCCAGAGTGCCCAAGAACAGATGACTGGGAAAGAAATTTTGGTACATCTATACAATGGAATATTATGCAGTTGTTAGGAAAGATGAAATTATGAAATTTGACTATAAGTGGATGGACATTGAGAGAATCATGCTGGGTAAAATTAGCCAGAGGTAAAAGGACAGATATATAATGAAAGCATTTATTTGATATTTAAAGAAAATACTATGATACCAATATCCAAAGCCAAACAAAACAGGGATCAGGAGGCTTTGTCAGTGGGTAGAATCTACTGTAAGTATGTTGGAGTCAGAAGTTAGGTAAGATAGAGAAAGGAACAGTGTACTAATAATTGTTGGAAAAGATAATACCTGCCTAGAACTGAGCATTTTATGTAGGCAAAATGATATATGATAACCTTTAAATATATATATGTGTATATATATATATATACATATATATATTTCAAGCCACAATGTGTAAGAAAAGGAAGAGTGAGAGAGAGAAATAGAAAGACAGAGGGAGAAATAGAAAGACAGAGAGAGAAAAGAGAGAGAGAGTTTAATGTGCCCTCCATAGAGGCAGGCTGGGGGAGGGGAGAGGGAATCAAGGGACATTGGTATTGGGGAATAGGCACTGGTGGGAAATGGGTGCTGGGACACTGTATGACTGAAATTTAAACATGAATATCTTTGTATATTTCATGGTGGTGCAATAAAAAATTAGAAAAAAAGAAATAGGACTCAGGGGGCTGAGCAATAGTATTGTGGATTGGATGTTTGCCTTGCATGCAACCGACACATATTTGATCCCTGACATCCCATATGGTCCCCTGAGTACCACTAGGAGTAATTACTGAGTACAGAACCAGGTTCCTGAGCTCAGAGCCATAACCCTGAGAATTGCTGGTTAGGTCAAAAAGAGAAAAGAAAATAGAAAAAAAAAAAAGAGGACTCAGCAAAATTAAAATATATCATCGATGTCACACAATTAGTGGCAAAGGCTTAATTCAAATATAGTTTTATTTAGCTAAACACTTGATTTTCTTCATACTTCCAATGTTTTAAGTTGCAATCTCTTTGGAGTCTTAAACTCAAAGACTTGAAGAGTCATGTTGCTCTTAGTGCTGTGTTAGAATACAACTGATTGTTGACATATTTTTCATATTCTTCAATGTACCTATTTGCTTAGATTGGAAATTGCTACAATTTTGCCATTGTTTATTTCACATCCAATATCCTAAGTGCATAATACCTTTTACAATGCATAAGAACAAATACTTTGAAGGTGTTGTTGCTACTGCTCATAATAAATAATTGTTCATTTTGTTTAAATAGAATCACTGTTTAAAAGAAAATGTAGGCAAAGAATTTAGCTACAAAAAAAGAATTTAGCTACAAAATCTAACGTAATAAGAATATGGGGTCTAGAAACACTGTTTAGAGTTTCCTAAGTAATAAACCTTAAAAATCATTGAGACTTCCCAAAATAGAGAACTCGGATCATTCAACAACCCTCAAAGAGACTATACTTTCCATTCAGGCTTCAGAGTTAGGTTCTGTGATGCGAGGTCATCTAGATGTTTCAGTACCAAATATTAAGGTCATAACCTTGATTTTTATTTGGTTTCAGGAACTGATACCCAATTAAAATATTCTTTGGCAAGCAACTTTATTGAGCAAGACAGACTAATTAGTGCAGAGAAAGAAGAGAGAAAATATGCTTTAAATCATTGTGGCTGACCTCAGAAAGAGGAACAGGTCATTGCCAAGAATAATGGAACAGAAAAGTAATAGACATGAAGAAATAAAATTTGTACTGATACTAAATCATATCTACTTGAAAGAGCAATGAATCGCCTATACCTTGTCCTTGGGTTTATTTGATAACTGAAAGATTGATGCTCATTAAATGTTTCACAATTCTGCAAATCCAATATTTAAGTTCCTTCTATATATCCTGTTACTATTGCATTAGAGTTAGTAAATCATCATAAACAATAAATGCTTTTAATGCTTTTTAACTAATGAGGGTTATTTTGACTTAATATTTTGATGTTTCTGTTTCCCATTTATTTGCTGTTATACTATTATATAATATGCAAGAAATGGGCAAGGGAATATCAATGCTTTTTAAGCTTCCTGATGGATGATATCATTACCTATAGTCTTTTTAAAATTTACATTTTGAGAAAGAATTTTTTAATGATGTATAACTTCTCATATGTGCTAAAATAATCTGCCTAGACTTACTATTTCTTCTACTTTCTCATTGAAGTAATATTGCAGCTTAACTTTATTTAGGTTTCAGATATGCATTAATAAAAGTTAATGTGCATTTACTATATAAAGTTCACCATTAAAGTTCCAGTTCTGACCTTCATTCTATAATTGTCCTCTTCATTCCAACCTGCACAAGGCCTTCATCCTTCCTGTCTGACAAACTCTAAATGATCTTAAAGATTAAACCCTTATTTTAATTTTATTCAGTCCATCTTTTTATCTGTATGTAATACTTGATTGAAATAATATGGGGTTTGTCTTTCTACTTCTGGCTGATTTTATTACACACACTTGTACTCTTCAGATCTATTCATGCGGTGGCAAATGGAAGGCCTTAATATGTTTATAGCTGAAAAATAGTTCAATGTGCATTTAAACATTATCTTCTTTATCCAGGTGGACACTTAGCTTGCTTCTCTAAAATGTGTCTATAGTGAATTGTTGATTGTTAAGGCTTAAAATAACTATTGGAGGAGGGTTTGTGGCTCCCACCTCAGGGAGGACCCAAGACCCCAGGCTCAAGGGACCTCCTGTGGATTCCATAGCTTTAACATTACTTGGGGGGTCAGCGTTGACCATGGCAGCAGAAGCCGGGCCCTAACTGGGTCCCCAGCAATGCTCACTGTGCACTAGGGCCCCTGGCCTGTGTCAGGGCCTACACCATTCCCCCTCCTGTCCGGGGAATAACCAGCAAGGCCAGAGGTTCCTGAAGTTACTCGTTAATGTTTACTTTGTTTCACCTAGTTGCTTGTTCTCTGCAGGAACCTCTCCTGGACCTCTGTCTCTCTTCCAGTGGGTTCCCCTGCAGGCCGCTCTCTGTTTGGCTGGTCCTGTGTAGGCTTCTCTCCTCTGGTTCTCCTGCAGGTTTGCTCTCTGTTTCAGACGTCTGTGTGGGCTCCTCTCCGCAGGACCTCTCACTTCCGGATGTCTCTCTTCAAGGCTTCATGCTTCCGGTCCTCTCCCAGGACGTCTCCTGTCAGGACCTTTTCCTTAGGGCCTTTCAGCTCAGGGCTTTTCCTCTTCAGGGCTTCTTTGCTCTGGACAACTCGGCTATGTCCCTATTGCCCTAGTAACCTTGTTTCATATTTTTCTACCATGTCTTGTGTCACTGAACCCCTATCTAAGTCTTTTAGTTCTTCTGTGATGCCCTGCTGCCAGCGGTCTTAATACTCAGAAGTCCTGAAACTCTGTAGCTCTGAAGCTTTTGCCACCCCTTGGGCTCAGACACCAGGCCTGGTGGCTCTGGTGCTGCCCCTCGGGCCGAGGCAGTAGGAGCATCTGACGCTAGCACCTAGGCACCTCCTGCCTGTGCTGGCCATGGATCTCAGGCACCAGGGCCCCATGGTCTAGTTGCTGGCCAGGTACCAGAGGCCGCTGCCTCTCTCAGTCCGGAAGGTGCTCTCCCAGGGCCCCTATTTATAGTCTCGGCTAGGTTCAGAACCTTGGCCTCAACTGTCTTAACAGAACTTGGGAGGTCCTGTGCCTTCAAGATCCCACATTTCCCCTTTTTTTTTTTCTTTTAATAGCAACAAAGTCTAAGTTAATGAATTTTGTGGAAAATAATAAGTCCCAGGTAAAGCAATGAAGTTTGTGGAGAATAATAAGTCCAAGGTAATAAAGTCTGTGGAGAAAGAGTAAGTCTGGAGGGGTAGGGCATAACAGTTCAGGTTCAAATTCATAAAGTTCAGGTTAAAGTTCAGGGCCTGTTTACCAAGGTTAGGTGGAAGTCAAATCCTCTTCTGGGTCCTTCTTGAAGGAGCTGAAGAGGAAGTTCAGGCACTTAGAAGGGTCCAACTGCCTTCCTGGTCCAATCCAGTTTGGGTACCATATGGTAAAGCTTAACTGTATCGAAGAGGGACACTTAGTTTGCTTCTCTACAATTTATCTATTGTAAATAAGGTGCAGTTAAAAAACATACCTTTGAATTAATGTTTGTCCTTTTAATATCTGTAAATAAAATAATTGTCATATTAAATACCTATTTTTTCCTTTTTAAAAATTTTTATTATACCACAGTGAAACATACAGTTACAAAGGTATTCATAATTGGCCTATTTTTATTTTCTTAAGAGTCACTATGCTGCTTTCTTTAATGAATGCAACCACTTTAAAATCCTATAAACAATGTATAGTGGTTCCTTATCCCTATATCCTTTCTAACACTTGTTACTTCTAAAAATTGAAACTGTTACCCAGTTCAGCCAAAACTCATGGTGGTAACATCATCATGAGAACAGTTTTTCTTATCTATGTGATGCATACATACATGTGTTTACAATTATAGAATTTACCATAAATATACGGTATTAGAGATGCATTTTTGTTCATTATATTAACCTGCTGACTTTTGCTTATTAAGGAAAGGTAATGAACTTAAAGTCAGATAGCTTAAAAAATACTCTGGACCTTTTTATTATATCCTAGTGTTTATTTCAATAGATACTATATGATTTTCATGACCACTACCATTTATAGGCTATTTTTCTGCATGCAAGGAGCTAAAAAGACAAAGAACCTCCGGCTTCAGGCACATCTCTTCAACTCCACCATTCTCCCTGCATTAACATATGCCTCTGAGACGTGGGCCCTATGAAAACAAGATGAGAATGCTATTTGGGTCTCCCAAAGAGGAATCGAAAGAGCTATGCTTGGAATATCACGCCTCACTAAAGTGAAAAAAGGAATTCAGAGCTCTGACCTCCATCTCTGTTCCAGAGTCAGGGTCACTGTCTTGTTTGCCAAGGCATGAAAATCAGATGTAATGCGATTTGGAGACGACCGCTGGACTAGAGCTTTTACCGAATGGATCACATGGAATGTCAAAAGATCACATGGCCTCCCACCTACAAGATGGTCAGACTTCTTGGTCAAGACCCTGAACAAACGGTTTGAGGCTCTTAGCATTCCTGAAGAAACTAGATGCCATTGGGCTACACTAGCATGTGATAGGGTCAAATGGAAATGTTACTGGCACCGGCTTGAGCAAATCAATGAATAACGGGATGTCAAGTGATAAAGTGATTTCTGCATAGTATGCATGCATGCGTGGATTTCTCATGTCTGCGGTACACGGACCAGAACAGAAATATAGGTGTACACATGACTGGCGCTGTTAGACTTTTTTCGTCTTGGGTGGAAGAATTCATTTTTCCGAAAGGAGCTGGAAGGATGAAGGTCTCTTCACAGCCAGCCCATTTCTGGTACCTAGAGCATGAAGAGGCCCATCCATGCTCTTTCTGGGAGAGGAGGCACCCCTTTTCCTCTAATAAGTTTCCTTATTTAATGCCTGTTGCAGTTTTTGTCTTGACTTGGCTGCACTTAGTTCCACCTATTCCATCAAGCCATGTTTCTTCTGGCTGTGTCTGTAAGTGTGGCCTTTAAACTTGGAAAACGTGCTTTTCTTTGGATTAGAAACATTACTTTCTTAGGGTTTCAAGGGATGTAAATTGGCCTCGGCCCTGTATAAATAATGATCTAGTGTTGTGAGCCCCACTGACTTGAATGATGGTAAACTCATCCTTTTTTTTTGTTTTTAAAAAGCATCTTTATATCTTTCATCAACAAAGAATAAGATTTCAGATGGTAAGAGTTAGCTTCAAGTAAGGATATAGGGAAACTGCTGGTTTCAAAGACAAACTAACACATTGAAGTAACACAGACAAACTAACACATTGAAGTAACACAGAAAAGGAAAAAAATCACAGAAAATCAATGAGATTTTCTAGTTTAGATCATTTAAACTGAAAGCCAGTGACATCAGATGCCCATAATGTGGAGGGTATTGAGACTGTTGATTAATAAGGGAATCCTAAACCCGAAGAGTATTTTTTTCCTGCTATCTTGATCTTTTCATCAGTAAATGCTCAAGATGAGAGCCTTCTACTGATAGTATACCACCTACATGTCAGAGCCTGACAAGCTAACCATGTTTTATTTGTTATGCCAAAAACTAGTAACAATTATGGACCTCAATTCCATAACCTGAAGAACGGTTAAGGCTCTTCCTGTCCCTGGAGCAAGCAGATGCCCTTGGGCTACACTTGTTTGGTTTTTTTCTTTTAATTTTTTATTTTCACAATTACAAAGATATACAATTAAAAAGTTCATATTTGGGTTTTGGTCATACAGTGTTCCAGCAACCATCCTGCCACCAGTGCCCATCTCCCACCACCAACGTCCCCGGTTCCCTCCCCTCCCCCAGCCCTGCTCCATGGCAGGTTCTTTATTTCTTTCCGCTTTCTCTCTCTTTCTCTTTTCCTTCCCCTCCAGACATAGAGATGTTACTGGTGCCCGCTCGAGCAAATCAATGAACAGGAGGAAGACAGTGATACAGTGATGCATGCCCTTATGTACATCTGTATGTGTGTGTGTATACTCACACAAATATGTGTGTGTGAATGCAATGTGTATGTAATAACATTATTGCCTGCATATTTCCTAACCATTATTTTCAACTAATAGTGTCAATTTTTATTTGTGGTCTGTTTAGCTTCTTCTGCATAAGCTCTCTTTAGCAAATGCAGATTATTGTTGAATGCTCTTTCTGATCTTTTTCTCCATTTCACAACCATATTATTATTATTATTATTTTTGTCTGTTGAGAGTTTTTTAAAATTTTTTTTATTATACCATGTAAGACATACAATTACAAAGGTGTTCATAATTGGTTCTTGGTAATACAGTATTCCAGCACCCATCCCTCCACCAGTGCCCCATTTCCACCACCAATGTACCCTACCCCTCCCGCCCACCCCCAGGCTGCCTCAATAGAGGTGCCTGGCTCTTTATTTTTTTATTAAACATTTTAATATACCATCGTGAGATATACAATTACAATTTTGTTCTTGTTCTAGGTTTCAGTCACATAGTGTTCCAGCACCCGCCCTCTCCAGTGCCCATTTCCCACCACCAATGTCCCTAATTCCCTCCCCTCTCCCATAGGCTGCCTAAATGGCAGGTTCTTTATCTCTTTTCTCTCTCTCTCTCCCTTTCTTCTCCTATACATTGTGAGTTGCACTACATACACTTGGAAGCCATCATGTGCATTTTTTGCCTGTATTTAATGCTCAGTTCTATGTTGATATCCGCCATTTAGACATTTATTCACACATGTTCCCTTCTCTGTCTTACCTAACCTCTGACTCCCTCACGTTTGTGATAATTTCCACTTTTGGTAAGACCACCTGATATATTTATGTCATGCAAATAAATGCAGTCATTCTATGTCTCTCTCTTTCCTTCTGACTAATTTCACTCAACATGATCCTTTCCATGTCCATCCATTTATAGGAAACTTTCATAAGTTCATTTTTCCTAACAGCTGCATAGTATTCCATTGTGTAGATGTACCAAGTTTCTTTATCCAGTGATTAGTTCTCTGGCATACTGGTTGTTTCCAGGTTCTGGTTATTGTGAATAGTGCTGCTATGAAAATAAAAGTGCGGATTGTGTTTCCGCTTTGTGTTTCTGGCTCCCCCAGGGTATATTCCCAGGAGTGGTATGCCTGGGTCAAAAGGGAGCTCAATTTCTAGTCTTTGGAGGAATGTCCATATTGTTTTCCAGAAATGTTGTACAAGTCGACATTCCCACCAACAATGTATGAGAGACCCCTTTTCTCCACATCCACGCCAGCACTTGTTGCTTTCACCATTTTGAATATGAGCCCGTCTCTGTTGTGTGAGGTGTTATCTCATTGTTGTTCTGATATGCATCTCTCTGATGATTAGTCATTGTCAGGACACCTCCGGGGTCCCCCAACAGTGTCTAGAAGTGAGTTACCTTTTTACATCCGAAGCCGGCAGGGAATGGATGAAGACTCAGGAATCTGATGCAGTTTTAAAAGGCTTTTCTTATCACAGGTTCAGGCATACAAATCAGCAATAGGAAAAACCCAGTGCTTAGGATTCCCAGCTAGAACCCCAGCCCCGTGTAGGCCAAGATAGCAGCCACCACATGTAAAGGCCCTGTAAAAGGAGACAAAGGCAAGACTCCCAAGAAGAGTGCAAGCCCCAAAAGAGAGCCCAAAAGAGAGCCCAAAGAGAGATAGAGAGGGGAGAATGAGGAAGCAGGCTGGTTTTATACCCCTGCAACTCAGACCTCCCACTATTATGGGAAGCAGGAAGGGTAAAATGTCCTTAGGTAATTTCTCCCAGCACCTCACCTAGGCCCTATTATATGCTAATGTTTTGAGCCAAGATTTGCCTGGAAATGCCTTATAGGGTAGAGAAGGGTGTTTCTGAGATGGCATGTCACTGTACCAAAGACTAATACTAATGCCAGTTAAATATTTCAACAAGCCTTCACAAGAGTCTTGTCTACTTCATGGTAGTTTTGTATTTCAGTTGCCTTTGAGTTATCAGGGAGCCATGCTTGCTTGCTTGGATGCAAACATCATATCTCTCCTGTCTAATTACTTAGAGATCCAATGTGGCCAGGCAAATATGCTGGTAAGATCTAGCTAGTCCCACGATGATTGTGGTAGCATGAGACAATATTTATTCCAGCCAGTATAGAATACATGATCAGATAAACTGCCACATTTATACTACTCCCCTATCTAGGAGGTGACCTGCAGGAGGCAATCCAGGGCAGATGCAGAGGTTCTTAGAGGAGTCCTGCAACAAGTGATGATGAGCATTTTTTCATATGCCTTTTGGCCATTCGAATTTCTTCCTTGTCAATGTTTCTGTTTATCTCTTCTCCCCATTTTTTATGGGGTTGACTGTTTTCTTCTTATATAGCTGTACCAGTGCTGATATATCCTGGATATTAACCCCTTATCAGATGGATATTGGGTGAATATTCTTTCCCATTCTGTGGACTGTCTTTCAGTCTTGGTCACTGTTTCTTTCGAGGTGCAGAAGCTCTTTAGTTTCATGTAGTCCCATATGTTTATCTTTCCTTCTAGTTGCTTTGTTAATGGTGTTTCACCTTTGAAGATGTCTTTAGCTTCAATGTTGTAGAGAGTTTTTTCTATATTTTCTTCAACGTACTTTATGGATTCAGGTTTGATATTGAGATCTTTAATACACTTTGATCTGATTTTTGTGCAAGGTGTTAGACACAGGTCCAAATTCTTTTCTTACATGTAACTGTCCAGTTTTCCCAGCACCACATGTTGAAGAGGCTCTGCTTACTCCAGTTTGGACTCTTTGCACCTTTATCAAAGATTAACTGATCATGTCTTTGAGGGTGGGTGTCAGGATACTCAACTCTATTCCATAGATCCACAGGTCTGTTTTCATTCCAGTACCACGCTGTAAAGATGGCACAAAATCCAATGACAATAATTTCTCTCAACATCAACGGTCTAAATGCACCAATTAAGAGGCACAGGGTGGCAAAATGGATTAAAAAACTGAATCCAACATTCTGCTGCCTACAAGAAACACATCTGAATAATCAGAGCAAACACAGACTCAAAGTCAAAGGCTGCAAGACCATTCTCCATGCAAACAACAGGTGTGGACACACCAAAAAGGCAGGTGTGTCCATACCTATATCTAATAATATAGACTTCAGGCTGAAAAAGGTTAAATGGGACAATGAAGGTCATTTCCTAATAATTAATGGGTATGTATACCAGGAAGAAATCACACTACTAAACATATGTGTGCCAAATGAGGGGCCAGTAAAATACTTAAAATGACTATTAATAGACCTCAAAAAAGACATTAACAGTAGCACAATAACGGTCGGAGGCTTCAACACTGCCTTATCGACAATGGATAGATTGATGAGACTGAAACTCACCAGGGAAATACTAGACCTGAAGGAAGAAATGGAAGAAAGAGAACTGATGTATACATACAGGTCTTTTCATCCCAAAAAAAGCTGAATACACATTTTTTCCAGTGCACATGGAATATTCTCCAAGATAGACCATATACTGAGCCTCAAAGCATACCTCAACAAAATAAAAAGATATAAATTGTGTCAACTATCTTTTCAGATCATGATGCACTGAAAATAGTAGTTAACCATACAGAGAAGCAGGGAGTCAAACCAAACACCTGGAAACTGAACAGCTCACTGCTGAACAACAAATGGGTCATAGAAGAAATCAAACAGGAAATCCAAAGATTCCTAGCAACAGATGACAATGAAGATACCAACTATCAGAACTTGTGGGACACAGAAAAAGCTGCGTTAAGAGTAAAGTTCATAGCTCTGCAAGCATTCATAAGGAAAGAAGAAAGGGCCCACATAAATAACCTGATCTCACAGCTGAAAATACTACAAAAAGACCAACAAAAGTAGCCGAACCCAGGCAGAAGGAAGGAAATAATACAACTTAGGGAGGAAATCAACGAGCTGGAAACCAAAATAAAAATCCAAAAGATTAATGAAACCAAGAGCTGGTTCTTTGAAAAATTTAACATGATCGACAAGCCACTGGCAACACTTGTAAGAACAGGGAAAGAGAGAACCCGAAAAACAGAATCAGACATGAAAATGGTGACATCACAGTAGAAAATACAGAAATCCAAAAGATCATCAAAGATTACTTTGAGAACCTGTATGCCACGAAACAAGAGAACCTAGAAGAAATGGATAAATACATGAAGTCCTATAACTTCCCACGATTGAAACAAGAAGACCTCCAATACCTGAATAAACCTATTGCCATGGAGGAAATTGAAGCAGTAATTAAAAGTCTGCCCAAACACAAAAGCCCAGACGGGTTCACTATCGAATTCTACCAAGCTTTTCAGGAGGACCTACTGCCTGTCTTGTTCAAGCTCTTCCAGAAAAGAGAAGAAACAGAAACACTCCCAAACAGCTTCTACGAGGCACACATCACCCTGATACCCAAATCAGGGAGACACAACACAAATAAGAAAAATTACCGATCAATCTCCTTGATGAACACAGATGCTAAGATCTTCAACAAAATACTAGCAAACAGAATCCAAAGACTCATCAAAAAGAACATACATCATGACCAAGTAGGATTCATCCTGGGAATGCAAGGATGGTTCAACAATCGAAAATCAATCAACATAATACATCATATCAATAAGAGAAAAAACATCCATATTATTTTTTCTCAATGTGCTTCTTTTGCAATAGAGATGGTATGAATTTGGGGCTCCTTTCCATATGAAAAGTTGCACATTTAAGATGAAAGCAAAAAGAATGAATTATCTTTTCAGGGCCATAAAATTTTCACAATAGTATAATTAAACATGTCTTTGGAAATCATCATTTGTAAGTGGTTCAAAGGCATTATTGTTTCAACACCTTCCATTTGATAATGTGAAAATTCCTTTGTCTTGTGAATAAAGGTTCTCCGAGCTAATAGAATGTTTTTAGTGATAGTGAAAAAGAAATAAAATAATTTGAAATGAAACATTTTTCAGAGCACTTTTGCTGAATGCTTAAATTAATAATAGAGAAATTTTAAATATAAAAAATTAGTGTATTCATCTATTTTTCTATGGAGTTATCAGCTTTAACTCAATTATTTTAATGGATTGTTGTTAGGTACATATACATTAAAGATTCTCAGCAAATACATATTTCCAACAGTATGTAAAACATACATTCTTTGTTATTGATGTTGTATTTTACATTTTATTTTATTATTTTTTTAAATTTTTTAAATTTTACTGAATTCCAAAGAGGTAGACAATTATTATTTATTTTTGATAATATTCTTTATGTTAGAAATATATATATATATAGATTTTTCATTAAATTTAATATGTGGCATATGTACCTTTTATTTGAAAGCAATTCAATATATTTCTCTTTAAATGTTTTTCTCTAAATCTCAAAGAACCATGGCTTGATTTGAATATACTTTGACAGTTTCTTAAATGAGATATCTGATTGGTCAATGATAATTTAAAGGGTTATTGATGCACTTATAGTTACCATGTATAAGTACCTTTCCATTATCCTATAATTCATTTCTATTTTCACTTCTATTTTTGTGCTTTTAGTTAAAATTTTATGATCCCATTTTTGTTATTTTAAAGCACAATGAGGATTTTTCTTTTTGTAATGAGCACCACATAATTTTAAATAAGCATAAAGGATCAACCTAATTTCTCTTGCAAAGGCTAAGTAGCTACATAGATATTGTAAAAGTACATAACAAAATATTCCTCATTAATTTTCCTTTTTCATTCATTGTTTCTTTTTCTTGTTTGTTTTAGAGCCACATAGAGATGCTCACAGCTTACTCTAATCTCTACTCTCAGGGATCATTCCTAGTGGGACTTAGATCATTTGGGATGCCAGATGTCAAACCTGAGTCAGCTGCGTGCAAAGCAAGCAGCCTCTACTTCTTCTCCAACCCCTGATCAAATTTCCTGCCCTTTATGTCATTACTATCCTTAATTTGATTTATGGTCCATAATTACTGAAGCAATCACTCATTGCTGTATTCTAAAGAGTGAAATTTTATGTCAATTACAATAATAAAATTTCAATTTTAGTTTATATTAATTTATTTTTGATAAAGCTCTATATTTAAGGTTGGCGATATAAGTTTCACTTTTTTTCTGTTTATGACCTTTCTTTCAAGTTATACATTTACACTGATGATTTGTTTTGTCTTAAAACATTTAATTAGGGAGTTGTAGAAACACTATAATGAGTAAGGTTCTTGCTTTTCACATGGAAATTCCCAGCAACACATGTGACCCCTGGGCCACACCTGGAGTCACCCATGCACACAGAGCCAAGTATAAGCCCTAAATATTGTGGGGTGTGGCTTAGAAAACTGAAAAAAAGATGTTTTTTAATTAATGATTGGAAGCAAGTCTTACACATTGGTACCTAAAATGATCCTAGCATCATTTTAGACAGTAGTGGTTCCCAGCACTACCAGGTTTATTCTTGGAGGCTCCAACAACATAGGGCCCTAATAGAACCATATTGCTTCTCCTCTCATTGAAACACACCCAGCCTGTTCATTCCCAGTTCACATCTTTCAGAAGCTTTTATTACTCACCAACAGGAATGAAGGTTCATTTTTCCCCACATTCACCTCATCACTGATTCTTTTTTTTTTAATGTGTGATAATCTCACTGTTGTGAGTTGCTATCACATTGTTATTTTGATTTCTAATTTTGATAAGAAAGAAGTTAGAAAGGTAATTTTTCATATAGCTATTGTGAAACTACATGGTTTTGTTTTTGCTTGTTTTGGGATCATTTTTGCTGATATTCAGGAAACTATGTGGGATACCAGAGATCAAATTTCAGTTTATTGCTTGCAAGGAACAGCAATATATCCACTGTACTATTGTTTTGGCCCCATTTATTGTTTGGTTTGTTTGCTTTTAAGGGAGTTTTTGTTCATCTGTAGAGTTTATGGAGATTCTTATTTCGCTCCTTTAGATAACCTGGCAGGCTATTGCTTCAATTCACTCAAACCAAGGAAAGTTCCCTTATAATAGGCACCAGATTTACTGACCAACTTAAATTAGAAATCTTTGTGTGCAAGAATTAAAACAGGTTCAGTTTGTGCCCCTAACTAATGGGTATCACTTCACTTGTACACTGGTCTTCCGTAGATCATTGATTTGCTTGAGCAGGCACCAGTAACATCACTATATCACTGTCATCCCATTCATCATTGATTTTTTTTGAGCGGGCACCAGTAACATCTCCATATGTCCTGTCTCATGCTGGTAGAGCCCAAGGGCATCTGCTTGCTCCAGGAACATAAAGAGCCTCAAACCATTCCATCACGTCATGGGAATGAGGTATATAATTGTTACTGGTATTTGGCATTTCAAATACAACATGGGTAGCTTGCCAGGCTCTGCTGTGCAGGTGGCATACTCTTGTCACCTCTGATCTTGAGCATTTATTGATGAACTGCATGGCTGCAAACGGCTGTGCAAGCAGGACTGTGATAGGGTCTTCTGCTGGGTGGAGTTCTGACGAGAAAGAAGTCCGGATTTGGAAAATGGTGGCCGTCATGGAGTGGGGTGTGTTGTCTGGCACTTGTGAGGCTCTACTGGGGTGACGGGCTAGGGTTAGAACCTGCTATCCCTCCCTTGTGCCTCGTGAGCGGCTGGGCACAGGGGAGAGTCTGTAGCAACTCTGCCCCATGTCTGTAAGTCTCTGGATGAGCATACCTGGGCCAGATTTGAAAAAGACTGCTGCAGGGTGGGTCTCGATGATTCAGGCTGTGATAGGTTCTTCTGCTGGGTGGAGTTCTGACAAGAGGGAAGTCCGGATATGGAAATTGGCAGCCCTCATGGAGTGGGCGGTTCATCTGGCACTTGTGAGGCTCTGCTGGGGTGGCAGGCCAGGGTTAGAACCCGCCATCCCTCCCAGGTGCCTGGTGAGTGGCTGGGCACAGGGAGAGCCGATAGCAACTCTGCCCTATGTCTGTGAGTCTCCACCAGTAACATAATGGGTAAAAAAGAGATTAGAACTCACAGTACCACCAGAGATGGGATGAAATTTTTTCCAGGCCATAATTGGGAGAAACAATTCATTAGAAAGTGAAAGAGAAGTGCCTACTTTAGGAGGGCACATGTAGTAGACACCTGGGCCTAAGCCCTACCAATTAGGGCTTGGTTCTGAGCAATCATCCCCAAACTGGTACTCGCAAATTGGAATTAAAATATCTCATGTAACTATGAAGATTACAATACATCAGTAAATGCAAGAACTATAATCTGCCTACTGCTAAGAATATACTGCCCATAAGGCAGAGCCTGGCAAGCTACCCGTGTTGTATTGGATATGCCAAAAACAGTAACAATAATAGACCTCATTCCCATGACCTGAATGAACATTTTGAGACTCTTTGTGTTCCTGGAATAAGCAGATGCAATTGGGCTGCACTAGTGTGCAACAGGGACAGATTGAGATGTTACTGGCACCTGCTTGAGCAGCAAATGAATGAACAATGGGAAGACAAATGACAAGTGACATACTATGAAGATTTGATTCATCAAAAGTAGACTAGTATTTTAGACATATAAAGTACTCACAAAGTTCAACAACAACAACAACCACAAAACCGATGATCTCATTCAAAAAATGGGAAGAGGTTAGGAATAGATATTTCTCAGGAAAAGAAATACGTATGGCCATCAGGCATATTACAAATAGTTTATCAATTACTAGAGAAGAAAAAATAAAACAATAGCCTATAAATTTTCACACTAGTAAAAATGATATATATCAAAAAGGATATCGAATAAACAATAAGCATTAGTAGGGATTCAGTCAAAAAAGAACTCTTACTGTTGGTGAAAATTTTTTATTCTCTATTATAAATATTGAGATTTTTCAAAAATATAGCTGTCATTTCTATATGACCCAGTGATACTATTTCTTGACATTTGTAACAAAAACACACAAAGAACTATTCATAAAAATATATGTAGACATTTATGTTCATTGCAGTGTTTAGTATAAAAACTAGAGAATGGAAACAACCGAAGCATCCAGTGACAGATGAATGGATAATGAAAATGTAGCACATATACATAATGGAATAGCATGAAACTGTAAGAAAAGATAAAACTTGTCAGTTTTCTGTAACTTGGATGGAACTGGATGGCATCATATTAAGTGAAATAAATCTGAATGGGGAAAGACAACACATACAGGCTGATCTCAATCATCTGTGCCATATAGAATGACAAAAAGGAATAGACAATACCAAAAAATCACAAAACTTTGTCTTGGATTATAAAATTTATGAATGTGTGGGTAGCTCTCTGGGAAAAAGAATATCATTATTGGGGCCGGAGCGATAGCCCAGCCCTGCGCCGGCCCGGGTTCAATCCCTGGTGTCCCATATGGTCCCCTGAGCACCGCCAGGAGTAATTCCTGAGTGCAGAGCCAGGAGTAACCCCTGAGCATTGCTGGGTGTGACCCAAAAAAAAAGCAAAAAAAAAAAAAGAATATCATTATTAGAGGTGAGAGCACCTCCATGATTGTGTGCAGAATTCGAGACAGAGAGAAAGCCACAAACGGATGCCTATCTTTAAAAACTCTAGAGCTCATTTGCCAATGTCGCAAGGCAGGAGCCTCAGGAGATCAAATGCTAAAATCCAAGCTTGCAAAGCAGTGCAGATAAGTGATAAAGGACGACCTCAAAGAGAGAAGAGCAGAAATACTGGAAGATGCAGCAGAAGCCGGGAAAAACATTTGCAACACCCACCTTTACTTCACCAACTATAAGACCAAGGTGACTGGTGTCCGACGTCCTGATGATTCTAACACAACTTCAAGAAGGCAATGGAGAAGATTATCCATGACTTCTACTCAGATATCTTTGATAGACACGTCCACCTGCCCACATACCAGATTCCACAGAATGGATATGTCATTCCCAACATTATCTCTTCTGATATCCGACATGCCATTTTGTCAGTAAAAAGGGAACAGCACCAGGCCCAGACAAAGTCAGACTCGAACATTTGAAGAATCTTCCACCAGTACACTTCAATACACTGGCTTGGCTCTTCACATGCTACCTGTCTGAATGCAAGGTGCCCTCCCAATGGAAAACCAGCAGGACAGTTCAACTGTTAAAGAAGGGAGACATTCATGACATTGGCAACTATCACCCATTTGCCTGTTTTCCATCATCTACAAGCTGTTCACTCGAGTAATTCTGAACAGAATTTGCAGAACATTAGATGAAGGATAACCATGCGAGCAAGCTGGCTTTTTGTAAAGGATTCAGCACAATCGACCATATCCACACAGTAACCAAGGTCATTGAAGTTTGTAGGGAGTTCAAGATGCCGCTCTGTCTCACGTTTATTGATTTAAAGGAAGTCTTTGATTCTGTGGAGACTGAAGCAGTCATCGAAGCACTAGCCAAAAAGAGCATTCAAACTCAATACATGAAGATCCTCCAGTGAGCTGTATTACGGATTCACCACCAGGATCTCACCATTTTATAAAGAAGTGATCATCGTTGTCAAAAGAGGGGTTCAACAGGGTGACACCATTTCACCAAAACTCTTCAGCGCCACCTTTGAGAACATCATGCGACAATTAGAATGGGAAGGAATGGGAGTGAAGATAGATGGTAGGCAACTACACCACCTCCACTTCGCTGATGACATCATTTTAATAACACCAAACATTAGCCAAGGGCACAGATGCTGGTTGACTTTGATTGAGAATGTGGAAAGATAGGTCTACAGCTCAATCTTAACAAAACTATGTTCATGAAAAATGAACTAGTTCCAGAGGCTCAATTCACTCTCAGTGGAACAAATATCTCTGAATGCAGCAGTTATGTGTACCTAGGTCGAGAAGTCAACATGAGGAATGACCTAAAACCTGAGCTGTGCAGGAGGAAGAGAGCAGCATGGAATGCCTTGAAAAGCATCGAAGAAATAGTTAAAAATACAAAGAAACTCTGGCTCCGGGCATATCTTTTCAACTCCACCATTCTCCCTGCATTAACATACACCTCACAGTCCTGGGCCCTATGAAAGCAGGATGAGAATGCTATTTGGGTCTCCAAAAAGGAATTGAAAGAGCTATGCTTGGAATATCACGCCTCACTCAAGTGAAAGAAGGAATCCAGAGCTCCAACCTCTGTTGCTGTTCCTGAGTCAGGGACGCTGTCTGGTTTCCAAGGCATAGAAAATCAGATGGGCTGAACATGTAATGCGATGTACATTGGAGACGACCGCTGTACTAGAGCAGTTACAGACTGGATCCTATGGGGTGTCAAAAGATCACGTGGCTGCCCACCTCCAAGATGGTCAGACTTCTTCGTCATGACCCTGAACTAACGGTTTGAGGCTCTTCGTATTCCTGAAGCAACCAGATGCCATTGTGCTACACTGGCATGTGATAGGGTCAAATGGAAATGTTACTGGCACCCGCTCCAGCAAATCGATAAGTAATGGGATTCAAGTGATCAAGTGATCAAGAGGTCACATTTGGGAAAGTGTGAAGTGAGATTGGTGTTGGGGATTGCAGTGATTTTGGACATCAGTACCATAGTTTCACACTATTGCAACAACCATAAATATAATAACATTTTTCCAGTAATACTTTTAATAGCTCAATGCGGAAAACATTTTCAGGTTCCAAAGAAATATTTTCTGCCACAATTTTCTCAGAAAATAGAAAAATATAATTATACTTAAAATTTGATTTTTTTTTGATACAGAACGACAAATGTTCTTTGTCAAGTCTTAAGTGCTAGAAATTAAAAGGTAAATATGATACAGTATCAGATTTCAATTTCATGAAGATATATACATATAAGTAACTTACATTGCTGTACATGTAAGAATGAAGACACTTTTTTTGTTTTTTGTTTTGGGGGGTCCAATATACAATGGTGATCAAGACTCACTATTGACTCTGCACTCAGGGATCACTCCTTGTAGTGCCATATGTGATACCAATGATTAAATCAAGGTTTGCTATATGAAAGGTGACATGCTTACTCACACAGAAGAATAATATATAGCTGCATTATTTTTCAAAAAATTCTGATAATTCAAGTAAAAATAACTGAAATATCACAAATGCAATGTTGAAGATATTTTTAAGTTAAATTTGTTACTTTAATATTTGTAACTTTATTTTCCTAGGAAAGAAAATAAACTGTTGTTAGTTGTACTTACACTGACAAGGAGAGTAAATAAATAACTGGAGTGCTAACTTACTCAAAAGGTAAGATACACTGGAAAAGATAATAGCATTAGCAACACAACTGTTTCATCTATAAGGTACTTCCCAAAACAATGGAGATAGGCAATTATGAAATGTGACTAAATTGGATTCACATAGACAACAATTGTGTATATATGAGTTAAAAAAGTTCAGTGCAAGGGAAAAGTCACAGAACACCAAAACATTCACAGAGGCATTCCTGATAAAAGAGATTGGACAACTTCTTGATCACTTGATCACTTGAATCCCGTTATTCATAGATTTGCTCGAGCGGGCGCCAGTAACATTTCCATTGGACCCTATCACGTGCCAATGTAGCCCAATGGCATCTGGTTGACTCAGGAATATGAAGAGCCTCAAAACGTTCCTTCAGGGTCTTTACAAGGAAGTCTGACCATCTTGTAGGTGGGCGGCCACATGGTCTTTTGACATCCCGTGGGATCCAGTCGGTAATGGCTCTAGTCCAGCGGTTGTCTCCAAATCGCATTACATGTCCAGCCCATCTGATTTTCGATGCCTTGGCAAAAGAAACAGCATCCCTGATTCTGGAATAGCGACGGAGGTCAGAACTCCGGATTCCTTCTCTCACTTGAGTGAGGCGTGATATTCCAAGCATAGCTCTTTCGATTCCTCTCTGGGAGACCTGAATAGCATTCTCATCCTGCTTTCGTAGGGCCCAGGTCTCTGAGGCGTATGTTAATGCAGGGAAAACGGTGGAGTCAAAGAGATGTGCCTGGAGCCGGAGGTTCTTTGTCCTCTTAGCTATTTCTTCGATGCCTTTGAAGGCATTCCATGCCACTCTCTTCCTCCTGCGCAGCTCAGGTTTTAGGTCGTTCATCATGTTGACTTCTCGACCTAGGTACACATAACTGCTGCATTCAGAGATGTTTGTTCCATTGAGAGTGAAAGGGGCCTCTGGAACTAGTTCATTCTTCATGAACATAGTTTTCTTTAGATTCAGCTGTAGACCTATCTTTCCGCATTCTCGGTCAAAGTCAGCCAGCATTTGTGCCGCTTGGCTAATGTTTGGTGTTATTAGAACAATGTCATCAGCGAAGCGGAGGTGGTGTAGTTGCAGACCATCTATCTTCACTCCCATTCCTTCCCATTCTAATTGTTGCATAATGTTCTCGAGGGTGGCGCTGAAGAGTTTTGGTGAAATGGTATCACCCTGTCGAACCCCTCTTTTCACATTAATGATCACTTCTTTGTAGAATGGTGAGATCCTGGTGGTGAATCCGTAATACAGCTCACGAAGGATCTTGATGTATTGGGTTTGAACACCCTGTTTGGCTAGGGCTTCGATGACTGCTTCAGTCTCCACAGAATCAAAGGCTTTCTGTAAATCAATGAACGTGAGACAGAGCGGCATCTTGTACTCCCTACAAACCGCAATGAGCTTGGTTACTGTGTGGATATGGTCAATTGTGCTGAATCCTTTCCGGAAGCCTGCTTGCTCACATGGTTGTCCTTCATCTAGTGTTCTGCTAATCCTGTTCAGGATGACTCGTGTAAACAGCTTGTAGATGACAGACAACAGGCAGATGGGGCGATAGTTGCCAATGTCGTGAATGTCTCCCTTCTTGAACAGTAGAACTGTCCTGCTGGTTTTCCATTGGGAGGGCACCTTGCATTCGGACAGGTAGCGTGTGAAGAGCCGAGCTAGTGTATTGATGAGTACGGACGGCAGATTCTTCAGGTGTTCGGGTCTGACTTTGTCTGGGCCTGGTGCTGTTCCCTTCTTTACTGACGAGATGGCATGTCGGATTTCAGAAGGGAGAACGTTGGGAATGACATATCCATCCTGTGGAATTTGGTATGTGGGCAGGTGGATGTGGCTATCAAAGAGATTTGAGTAGAAGTCATGGATAATCTTCTCCATTTCCTTTCTGGAAGATGTAATAGATCCATCAGGGCGTCGGGGGGCAGTCATCTTGGTCTTATAGTTGGCGAAGGACAGGCGGGCAGTGCGAATGCTTTTCCCGGCTTCTGCTGCATCTTCCAGTATTTCTGCTCTTCTGTCTTTGAGGTCTTCTTTTATCGCTACTCTGCACTGTTTAGCAAGCTTGGATGTTAGCATTTGGTCTCCTGAGGCTCGCGCCTTGCCACGTTGGCGAATGAGCTCGAGAGTTTCTGAAGACAGGCGTCCTTTTTGTGTCTTTCTCTCTCTCAGCATTCTTCACACAATTATGGAGGTGCTGAACGAGTCGTTTGTATTCTTCATCGATGCTGTCAATGATGGTATCTTCCCATGTTGCTGCAATGGTGCCAAAGAGTTCCCAGTTGGTGGTCGTTCTGGGAGTTCTCTTCTTAAACTTTGCAGCCTTTTCTCCCTGTTGCGGGAAGTAGAATTTTGCACGAAGGAGACGGTGGTCTGATCCTGTTTGGAATTTGGGGACGACAGCTACATCGGTCAGACAAAACCGTCGATTGAAGATGATGTGGTCAATTTCATTGTGGAACTGTCTGCCAGGAGATTCCCATGTCCAACGTTTCGCTTCAGCCTTCTGGAACTGTGAGTTCCCATGAATGGTCTTGGTGGACATGATGAACTCAGATAGTCTCTCACCCTGTTCATTCCATTCTAGGCCATGGGTCCCGATGTGGTGTTCTTCAGCCGATCTTCTTGGTCCTATCTTGGCATTAAAATCACCGACTATGATCTTGTAGAAGGTGTGATCTTTTTTATAGAACTCCTCCAATTCCATGTAGAATTTCTCAATTTCATCTTCTTTGTATGTGGATGTTGGTGCGTAGACAATGAAGATAGAAATTGCTGGCCGTCGGGCCACATCTCTTCAATTGTAATCATCCTATTCGGTTTGTAAGGCATTCAAATGAATCAATGTTTACGGCCATGTTCGTGTTGACAAGGACACCAATGCCACCAATGCCTCTTTATCGCATGTTCCAAGGAACAATTCTTCTCCTGTGTCAAATACAGCATGATGCAACTGACGCCTCCTCGTCTCAGTCAGACCAATGATGTCGTACTTGATCTTTTTTTTTGCAGCATCAGATCCTCAATATATGCTTCCGATGCCAGTGTACGTGCATTGAAAGTACAGACAGTCATTTTAGTCCTTCTTCGTTTTTGCAGCCTAGGATGGCCATGAAATTTTGTCTGGCACTGCTTGTTTGCCTTTCTTACTGCTGCCGTATTAAGGGCTCTTTCGGGGTCAGGAAAATAAACATTTTTGTTACTGGATTTGGCATATCGAACACGCATTGGACAGCTTGCCAGGCTCTGCCATGCGGGCACTATATTCTCATTAATTTGTGGGACTCTCTCAGAGGGGTGGGTTGAATTTGGAGGTAAATCGTGCGGCCACACAGCGGCCAGCGCAACGGGGAAAGCTGGTTTCTGCTTTGCTGGGTGTACCTGTGTCTTAGGCTCAAGCATTCCTGCACTTGAAATACTCTCCTCTGAAGGGCGGGTCTCTGTGTGGTGGGTCCTTGTAGGCTGGGTTTCTGACAAACCAGGCTGGAGACTGGATTAATCTGGGGGCTGGAGACTGGATTAGTCTGCTGGGTGGAGATCTTACCTGCTGCAGAGTGTGGATTGTGAAAATGGCTGCCAGCAAGGTGTGGGGGGTTCCTCTGGGCTCCTCCGAGGCTCCATCGGGATGGTGGACTCGGGTCGGAAGTTGCTCTCGTGGTCCATGGAATGCAGGGGGTTCAACGGGGAAAGCTGGTTTCTGCTTTGCCGGATGTACCTGTGTCTTAGGCTCAAGCATTCCTGCGATTGGACAACTTAGATTAGAAAAATGCTAAAGGGCATTCTACAATCAAGGAGTTTCTAAAAAATTCTAGATGTTTTGTACAGAAAGTTGTGTAGTTGGGATAGAGCAATAGCATAGCAGGCAGGGCACTTGCTTTTCATGTGGCAAACAGGGATTTAATCCCCAGTGTCCATATAGTCCCTGAGCACCCCCCAAGAATAATTTCTGCATCCAAAGACAGAAGTAACCCCTGAGAACAGTGGGGCTATCCACCTCTACTCTGCCCCAACCACTCAATAAAAAAAAAGAAAGTTGTCTAGATTCTTCTCAAACTTCTCAGACACAAACTACATGTTTGATTATTAAAGTGATACTTTGCAAAAATAAAGGTAAGAACCTGGAAACAACCAGGATGCCCAAGAACTGATTACTGGATAAAAGAAACTGTGGTACATCTACACAATAGAATATTATGCAGCTGTTTGGAAAAATGAAGTTATGAAATTTGCCTATAAATGGATGGACATGGAATGGATCATGTTGAGTAAAATTAGTCAGAAGGAAAGAGAGAGACATAGAATGACTGCATTTATTTGCATGACATAAATATATCAGGTGGTCTTACCAAAAGTGCAAATTACCGCAAACGTGTGGGAGTCAGAGGTTAGGTAAGACAGAGAAGGGAACATGTGTGAATAAATGTTGAAATGGCTAATACCAACCTAGAACTGAGCATTAAATCCAGGTAAAAAATGCACATGATGGTTTCTATGTGTATGTAGTGCAACCCACAATGTGTAAGTGAAGGAAAAAGAGAGAGAGGGAGAGAGAAAAGAGATAAAGAACCTGACATTTAGGCAGGCTATGGGAGGGGAGGTAATTGGGGACATTGGTGATGGAAAATCGGCACTGGTGGAGGGCGGGGTGCTGGAACACTATGTGACTGAAACCTCTAAACATGAACAACATTGTAATTGTATATCTCACTGTGGTATAATAAAATGTATAATAAAAATAAATAAAGGTAAGAAATTCAGAGATTCATGAGCAATACTTGGAATAAAATTGTATTGTTTCTTCAAGGGTGAGAGTAGTAGTGTAAATATACATTGTGATTATAATTACAAAAGTATATCTGCCATGATGTATCTGTGGTGTTATTAGTACACAAGGAGTCTTGGTAAATTCAACTAAATTTACAGTGATATAGTGCTTTTGTTTTTTTGTGGAATTGTTGCTTTTTAAATTTGTATTGCCATATTGAAGGAAAGTTTACCTTTTCTGCAATCATTTGCTCAAAGCCAAATATATTTGCCTTCTGATCCAGGGAGCCTGTCTTTAACCAAATAATCCATTTGCCATATCTATAATAAAGTAACAAATATAGTACAATTAGTCTTCCATCTCTGAAAGTGACCAATAAAGTTTTTCTCTGCCTCTATACTAGAATTCTTGTCTTGCTGTGTTTTGGGAACCATCTATTGATCTAACTATAACCATACCTCTAGTTAATAACTAATTTTTATATCACTCTTATTCTGACATTGACAATGGAATTCACAACTTTTGTTTGGTGAGGTGAGAGCACACCACCAGAGGATACTCTTGGCTCTGTGCTCAGAGGAACATATTTGGTGCCTTTGGTGCTGAGGGTCAAACTTTGTTGGTCACATGCAAGCATTCTGACCTCTGCACTGTCTATCTAGCCATGGAATTAAGAATTCTTATTTTCTCCACTATGAGTTATGGCCTGGGCACTTATGATACCATAATTAAAACATATTTATCTATGTGTGAGTCCTTGAAGATCATGGGATTTCATCAGGTAAAATGGCCCAATTTCAGAAATAGAAGACTACCTTTTTCAAAAGTATAGACATTAGGGAACAGAATTATTGTCTTAAGACTTGCAAAAGAAACACAGTCACCATCTAAATTAATTGGTTTTAAGTTTAATATTATCTTTTTTTTTAACCTAAAGACTACCTAAACCCACCCAACATTCAAGAAATATAAATTTGAGGCAATCAATTTTATTCTTACAAATTTTAGTAGGAAACTAACCCAAAAAGCTTTTGGTGGAGAAAACATATCCTATTCTCTCTACACAAGTCAGTACCTGTGTCAAGTACTGGAACCTCCTAGAATAGCTGAGTCTTGAACTGAAGACAGCAACTTAGAATGCTCTGTGCTCTATTAGACAAGAAAGAACCTTCTTCTCTTTTCCAATGTATTTTAGTAGATATGAAGGAACTTTATGAAGTCCAGGTTGTTGACTTGTAAATTAGGCTCTAAGATTATATCCAACTTGAAGCAGTTCTTGGAAAACCCTTAAATATGTGAGTTTTTAGCTCAGATCAAGTAAAATCAGTGTTGGTGACTTTCTTGCCTTGAATAACAAGAAAAGGCACCCCTGTTATTGAAAATAAACTTTAAAGACCCAATTAACTCTGTGAAGGGGGAATTTAATAACCTGTTTTGTTGAGTTGATTGACTGAATCAAAATCTTCTGCTATATCTGCCAGTTGATAAGGCTCCATTTGACAGATTTGAAGAGCTCAGGTAATAGCTGCACCTTTTATTTCTAACAAAGAAAAATAAATACGCTCAACTTAGAACAAAATCCAAATTGCCTCTACAGTGCACATGAAAATCAATATCTAAATTGCTTCCTAATTTTACTTTTTAGCAGTGAAAATGTAAATAAAGATTTGACATTTCTACACTGAAATTTAGATGAATTTAATACATTATGTTCTGAGTATTATACTATATGTGTGCAAAATTCTTTCAAAGGAAGCAAATTTTGTTCTTATATGTAGAAACTAATTAATCTGATGTCAAAATTTTATGGAGAAAAACATTGCCTCCTGCTTCAAAGAATTTTATTTCAAAAGATAAATTTCTCATTATGTATTAGGAAGTTAAATAAAGTACATAGCTGTTTCAGCATAGCATTTTGCTATGTGACTTCTTTAATGTGATAAGAATAAATGTTGACACATGAACATTGACGAGGAACTCAAGTTCTCCATCATTCAAGTCATTCTTTGTGAGTTATTTACTGAGCTACATTAATATATTCCAACTACTAATATATCAGTTAGAAACTCTGAACTTTAAATTTATTATGAAAATGGATTATTTTTAGAGGAATTTAGTAAAGAAGAGGATTAGCCAAAAAAAAGTTAGTATTTAAAATGTCGTATGTCATAACTTCTTTTCATAATCTGATCCTTCCTTTACAAGAGAAAAACATACATGTAGACAACATTTTCATTTAATTTCAAGTTGCTTAAAGATCCCTGATGCTAGTGGCTCCTGGTTAAGAGCTCTTAATTAAATGACTATAACATATGATTATAAATCAGTAAACTTAGATTCTCATATTACTTTAATGTTGATGAATTGCATGACCTTGGAAAAGTTATGTAATTTTGCATTGAAATTCTCATCAATAAACATGATTGCCAACATGAGTGACAATTTATTCCTTCACACAAAGGGGATTTCATAATATGAAGGATCATCACTTTGTAAATCCAAGATGCTGTGATCATTAAAAGTAGTGTTTGCCACATGGTTCCCCAAGTATTTCTTGAAGAAACCTGTAAGCAGATAGCTTTGAGTATATCCAACCTATTTTTTAAAGGATATTGATTGTTACTCTGAGGCCTTCACAAAAGTAATGGGTAACTGTTATAAATATCAATTACATATAATTTATATATATGTATGTATATGTATCAATTATATATATGTATATATATATGTATATATACGTATATATATATATATCACTTGATCACTTGGTAACCCATTATTCATCAATTTGCTCGAGCGGGCACCTTTTAACGTTTCCATTTGTCTCTTTCATGTGCCAGTGTAGCCCAATGGCTTTTGCTTGCTCCAGGAATACAAAGAGCTTCGAACTGTTTGTTAAGGGTCTTGACAAAGAAATCTGGCCATCTTGTTGGTGGGCAGCCAAGTGATCTTTTGCCATTCTGTGGGATCCAGTCTGTAATGGCTCTCGTTCAGCAGTCATCACCAAGTCGCATTATATGTCCAGCCCATCTGGTTTTCCATGCCTTGGCAAAGAGACAGTGTTCTAGATCTTGATCGTCCATGGAGGTAGGAACTCTGGATTACTTTTTTCTCACTTGAGTAAGGTGTGATATTCCAAGCCTAGCTCTTTCAATTCCTCTTTGGGAGAACGAATAACATTCTCATCCTGCTTTCATAGGGCCCAAGTCTCTGAGGCGTATGTTAATGCAGAGAGAATGGTGGAGTTGAAGAGATGTGCCCAGAGGCAGAGGTTCTTTGTCCTTTCAACTATTTCTTCCTTGAAGATGTTCCATGCCACTCTCTTCCTCCTGCACAGCTCAGGTGCTTGGTGGTTTGTGATATTGAGTTCTCGACCTAGGTACACAGAACTGCTGCATTCAGAAATGCTTATCAGTAAATATATGTGCATATATATATATATAATTGGCATTTATAACAGTTGCACATTACTTTTGTGAAGGACTCAAAGTAACAATCAATATCCAAAAAAATAGGTTCTTGAAAAAAAATAGATTCATAAAAACGAACTAGTTCCAAATACTCCATTCACTCTCAATGAAACAACATTTCTGTACATAGCAGTAACTAGATGGTCAGATATCTTCATCCAGATACTGAATGAACAGTTTGAGGTTCTTCATATTCCTGGAATAAGCAGATGCCAGTAGGCTACACTGGATTATGACAGTGACAAATGGAAATGTTACTGTCACCTGCTCAAGCAAATAGACAAATAATGGGATGTCAAATGATCAAGTTATCAAGAAATATCTTGTACATGTACAAAATACCTATCTAGGGGCCGGAGTGATACCCTAGCGGGTAGGGCGTTTGCCTTGCAGGCGGACGGCCCATGCCGGCCTGGGTTCGATCCCTGGCATCCCATATGGTCCCCCAAGCACCGCCAGGAGTAATTCTTGAGTGCAGAGCCAGGAGAAACCCCTGAGCATTGCCGGGTGTGACCCTAAAAGCAAAAAAAAACTATCTATATCTCATTTACATATTAGAGAAACACCAAATTAAGTTTGTCTTTAGGTCTCCCTATTTTAGTGAAGATTTTTTATGACTTTAATTTTTAATAACTGTTTTGAAATCAAATTAATGTGTAGTTTAAAAACAACAACAATGCATTGATCACTTGATCAATTGACATCCTGATCACTTGATCACTTGACACTTGATCACTTGATCACTTGATCAATTGGCATTGATCACTTGATCAATTTGACCGTATCACGTGCCAGTGTAGCGCAATGCCATCTGCTTGCATCAGGAATAGGGAAGAGCTTCAAACATTCGTTCATGGTCTGAATGAAGAAATCTGACCATCTTTTGGTGGGCGGCCACGTGATCTTTTGAAGTCCTGTGGGATTCAGTTGGTAATGGCTCTAGTCCAGCGGTCATCTCCAAATCGCATTACATATCCAGCCCATCTGATTTTCGATGCCTTGACAAATGAGACAGCCTCCCTGACTCTGGATGGCTGACTGAGGTTGGAACCCCAGATTCTTTCTCTCACTTGAGTGAGTTGTGATATTCCAAGAATAGCTCTTTTGATTCCTCCTTGGGAGATCCAAATAGCGTTCTCATCCTGCTTTCATAGGGCTCTGGTCTCTGAGGCTTATGTTAATTCAGGGAGAACGGTGGAGTTTAAGAGATGTTTCTGGAGCTGGAGGTTCTTTTCCTTTTTAGTTATTTCTTCAATGCTCTTGAAGACGTTCCATGCTGCTATCTTCCTCTTTTCAGCTCCAGGTTTTAGGTCTATCATCATGTTGAGTTCTCAACCTAGGTACACATAACTGCTGCATTCAGAGATATTTGTTCCATGTAGAGTGGAATGGGGCCTCTGGAACTAGTTCATTTTTCATGAACATTGTTTTGTTGAGATTCAGCTGTAGACCCATTATTCCACATTCTCAGTCAAAGTCAGCCAGCATTTGTGTCTCTTGGCTAATGATCAGTGAAGTGAAGGTGGTGTAATTGCATACCATCTATATTCACTCCCATTCCTTCCCATTCTAATAGTCACATGACATTCTCAAGGGTGGCGCTGAAGAGTTTTGGTAAAATGGTATCACCCTGACAAACCCCTCTTTTGACATCAATAATCACTTCCTTGTAGAATGGTGAAATCCTGGTGGTGAATCCTTAATACAGCTCATGAACGAACTTGATGTATTGGGTTTGAACACCCTGTTTGGCTAAGGCATCATTGACCACTTCGGTCTCAACAGAATCAAATGCACTCTAAATCAATGAACCTAAGACAGAGCAGCATCTTGATCTCCCTACAAATCTCAATGAGCTTGGTTACCATGTGGATATGGTCGATTGTGCCGAATCCTTTTTGGAAGTCAGATTGCTTACTTGGTTGTCCTTCATCTAATGTTCTGCTTATCCTGTTTAGGATGATTCAAGTAAACATCTTACAGATGACGGACAACAGGCAGATGGGGCGATATTTGCCAATGTTGTGGATGTCTCCCATCTTGAACAGTAGAACTGTCCCACTGGTTTTCCTTTTGGAGATCACCTTGCATTCAGACAGGTAGCATGTGAAGAGCCGAGTTAGTGTATTGATGAGTACTGTTGGTAGATTTTCCAGGTGATTGGGTCTAACTTTGTCTGGGCCTGGTGCTGTTCACATTTATCATAGAAATGGCATGTAGGATTTCAGAAGGGAGAACGTTGGGAATGACATATCCATCCTGCTAGAATTGGTATCTGGGCTCGTGGACGTGGTTATCAAAAGTTCTGAGTAGAAGTCATGGATAATCCTTTCTACTGCCTTTCTAGACAATGTTATAGATCCATCAGGATGTCAGAGGGCTTTTATCTTGGTCTTATATTGGCCAAGGACAGGCAGGCATTGCAACTGCTTTCCAGGCTTCTTCTATATAGGCTAGTATTTCTGCTCTTCTCTCTTTGAGGTCTTCCTTTACAGCTTCTCTGCATTGCTTTGCAAGTTGAACATTAGCTTGGACCTTTTCAAAAGGATGCCTGTCTTCAAAGGACCAATGCATTATTATAACAAAACTATTTTATACGTCTTTATTTTACATTAAAATTATGATTTTTAAAGCCTTTCATAAACTTAATTTCAAACAAGGTTTCCTTAGTATAAACAAAAATGATTAAACTTGTTTAAAACTGGAATCATTGTTTGTGTTCAGGGAACTTTAAACAGATGGCAGGTATAAAGAGGACTTGAAATTGTTCTATTTAAAAGGAATTTCTAGTGCATTTACTCCCAGTTTTTCAGTGTGAATTTTAGACAAGAGACTGCCATGTTTTTGTGTGTAATTTATGGCCAGTTTAATTTAAAATCATATGGAAGGCAGCTTTCTTCATAAACTGACTTGGCATGATTATTGACTAAATCAGGGGAAAATAAAGATGAAAATTTCATCAATCAATGTATAATTTCTAAAAATAATGCAAACTAGTCAAAATTGGTGAAAATGTAGATTGTTCGTGTAGCATGTAAACCAAGATTTGGCCAGGCGAGATGATTATTTTAGGTAATTAAGTATTAGCAATTGTAAATAGGAGTTTAAAGTGTTGAAATCATAATAATGAGCTATTAAAATATTCCAATGCTATAAAATCATTGGTAGATATGAAACTGTGGTTTAAGGGTATATGGAATTGATTCATTCCTTGTGGTTCTTGAAATGCTTGCTACAGGCTCAATGGCAAGCTGCCTGATTATTGTTGGACCTTTTTATATTTCAATTCAAATAAGGATAATAAACCACAAAGAAAACATTGTATAAACTTTCTCAAAATGAAAGACTGCCAACATCTGCTTCTCACTGCCATAACTACCTTGAATTTATACTAAAAGCATTTTTAAATTTGAGCAGCAGTGCAAAAGATAGTCTGCATATTTCCCTGATTTTAGTGAATTTCTTTGGCTTCATTTATTTACTACCTAGTAAGTATTTGGAATAAAATTTTTAGAACAACATAATTTTATAAAGAAATTCTGTGACTGGGTTACAGTCAGATGTAATTAATAAATTACTATTAGGTGACATATCCTGTCTATTCTCAAAAATTGAATATTAATATACTTGTAGTTACCTATGCAATGGTGTTATTGATATCTTTTTTGCTTTACTTTCTACTAAAGATAGGGCACTTTTTCATTCATTTAATCTTTATATTTTTAATAATTTAAGTCAGTTAAAAAGGAAATTAGCGGGGCCGGGGCGATAGCCCAGCGGGTAGGGCATTTGCCTTGCACGCGCCGGCCTGTGCCGGCCTGGGTTCCTATCCCCGGCATCCCATATGGTCCCCCAAGCACCGCCAGGAGTAATTCCTGAGTGCAGAGCCAGGAGTAACCCCTGAGCATCGCCGGGTGTGACCCAAAAAAGCAAAAAAAAAAAAAAGGAAATTAGCAGATACTTGTTGCTATACTTACATGAAAAATACTTACATGAAAAATTTGATATATTCAAGGCAGCCTTTCATATTATTAAGAATAAATATTTTCATAATTATTGTAAATGATAATACCAGCCAAGAACTGAGCATTGAAACTAGGCAAAAGGATATATATATAATAACCTCTAAATGTATGTTATATATAAATAATAACCTCTAAATGTATGAGGCAAAAGGATATATATATAATAACTTCTAAATGTATGTATTGCAAGGCACAATATGTAAGAGAAGGGAGAGCAAGAGAAAGAATGAGTGAGAAAAGAGAGAGAGATAGAATGAGAGAGAGAGAGAGAGGCAAAAGTGCCTGCCATAGAGGCAGGCTGAGGGAGGGGGAGGAATCAGGGGCAATTGGTGTTGGGAATGGGCACTGGTGGAGGGGATGGGTGCTGGAACACTGTATGCCTGAAACCCAAATATGAACATTTTTGTAATTGTATATCTCACAGTGGTATAATAAAAAATTTTAGAAAATACTTTTTTCTAAATATGTTCATTTTGAACTATTTTAGTTTTGTCACTCAAATTTGCCTTTTCAACAGTGTTTACTGCTTACGTAATCTTAAAATGGTATTAAAATATATACTGCTTAAGAGACATTCCTAGTGCTTGTTTGTTTTTTGGGCCACACACTGCAATGCTCAGGGATAATCCTTTCTCTGACTCAGTAATTTCTTGTGGCCATATTACAAGATCATATGGGATGCTAAGGATCCAACCTACATGGCCTTTGTACATTGCAAGTGTACAAATATAGTACTCTCTCATTCTGTATTTCTCTCTGTCTCTCTCTCTCTCATTCTGTCTTTCTCTCTGTCAACCTCTCTCTCCCTTCTCTTACACACTGTGGCTTGCAATACATATATTTAGAGGGTATATACATATATATATATATATATATATATATATATATACTTTTGTCTAGTTTTAATGCTCAGTTTTGGCTGGTATTATTATTTACAGTATATAAAAATATAATACTTTGTATTATATTTTCAAACTTCCTAGTGAGTTTTTTTTTTTTTTTTATTATACCACCGTGAAACACACAATTACAAAGGTGTTCATAATTGGTTCTTGGTAATACAGTATTCCAGCACCCATCCCTCCACCAGTGCCCCATTTCCACCACCAATGTACCTCCCCATCCCATCCCCCACCCGCCTTAGTGAGTTTTTATCTTTATAAAATTGTTACGATTTGAAGGGAAGTTATGTAATTGATTCATTGAAAGGGTGCCCTGTGATAACACAGCATTTATTAGTAATATCTCATTTGAAAAAAAATATTTTTAAGGATTAGAATGATATTTCAGAAGTAGGGTGTTTGCCTTGCAGAAGGCAGACCCGCTTGCACTCAATGGTCCCCTGAGCTCCAAACACTCTTAAAGAACAACAAAAACCTTCACTTTTACTGCAGAATAATGTTTTTATAAAGACTTTCTAAAGTTCCCACTTCAGTATTTTCTTTTTTTACACTTCAGTATTCTCATACTTCAATATTCTTTTTCCTGTTTTCTTTTTATGGGGGACTGGGGCTAGGCTGGGGGAAGTGTTTGAGGGCACAGCCAGCAATACTCAATCAAGGGTTACTCCTGGCTCTGCACTCAGAGATCACTCCTAAAGGCTTTTGGGGACCAAATGAATTACCTGTGATCAAACCTGGGTCCTTGTAATGAAAGGCAAATGCTTTTTGCCACCTGAGTTCAATATTCTTTGCTTTATCACCACTTTTGCACTTTGATACCTAAATATTGTTTTTGAAGATCTTCAGTGGTCTTCTGTATTTTTAACTTTAAACCGTCAACTGACATGGCTAATAGTTCCCATGTGCAGCTGAGTTTAATTTTGATCAAACCAAAAGCCAGTTTGCACTTACATCCCTAATTCCTCACCAGTGAACAGATACCTAGAACGCCAGACAGGTGACCAGTATCATCACTCCCTTCTACCTGGGTTTAGTTTCAGACACATTCCAGACTTCATTTTACAAAATGAGTAATTGCTTCCACTTCTAAGAAGCCCATTTAATATGTGTCCCATATAGTCTAGTAAGGCTTTCTTGAATTCTCCTCTTTTTTCCAAAAAACACACATATTCACCTAATTTTAAAACATGTTAAAGTATAATAAGTATAATGATTATAAGTGTTCACAAGTGGAGTCCAATAAAGATTGGAAATTTTTTCTTTCCTGTGGTTTTTACACAATTATGGAAACAGTGTTATTTTATAAGTTCAAATTCTTAAGAGCACAAAGACTGAAGATGAAGTAGTAATTGCTAACTAGTAAGTGATATATTAAAAGCATATGAGTGGTTCTAAAGTGCTTCAATGTATAAAATAATGAACTATGGTATTAGTATAAAAAAGCAAATTGCTGAAATCATGCTATTTTAATTCTGCCTTAGAAATAGCTATCACACTGAATATGTAAAGCAATGTTTCTTTTTCTGCCTTTAGATTATTACCATTTTTTCAAAAACCCTTCAAATAGTATAACAAAAAAGTTTCAATCAACAGAAATTACACATAAAATTTTTATCTGCTAAAGCAGTAAAAAAGTGGTCTTTGATGGTAAATAGATGCATCCAAATGCAGGATCTTCTCTTCTACAGAACACAAATCTTTTTTGTATTATACAAATACATAATCAAGAGAGAGGATCAGAGAGTAAGTAAATATCTGTCTATCAGAGGGTAAATATTCATATCTATGAATAGTTTCAGATTTCTTCTATAACTACATTTTTTTATTTTGGGTCACACCTGGCAATTCCTCCTGGCTCTGCACACTGGAATTACTCCTGCCTGTTCTCAGGGAACCATAGTGGCTGTCTGGAATAAAAGCCAGGTAGGTCATGTGCAAAACAAATTCTGTGACTTGTAGTACACTGCTGCCCAGAGCCTCTGCATCCTGCCTCGAGTTGCCTCCTGTGGGCCATTTTGTAGATGGGGCAGGGCTGTTTGAATGTGGCAGTTTATCTTACCATGTATAACTTGGACTCATTTCCTTGCTTAAATTTTGTGTCAGTGGGCAAATTAAAGTCATCCAAAGATTGGCTTTTGTTTTTCAGAGAAGTTAAAATTGGTATTTATCAAGAGTATGCTACCTGCACGGCAGAGCCTGGCAAGCTACCCGTGTTGTATTTGATATGCCAAATACCAGTAACAATTATAGACCTCATTCCAGAATGGATTGTGGCTCTTTATGTTCCTGGAGCAAGAAGATGCCCTTGGGCTCTACTAGCATGAGAGAGGACATATGGAGATGTTACTGGGGCCCGCTCGAGCAAATCAATGAACAACGGGAAGACAGTGATACAGTGATACAGTGATTCTATGCTGGCTGGTATAAATATTTTCTCTGATGCTGCCACAATCAATGTGAGACTAGATATCACCAGTATATTTACTTGGCCACATTGGATCTCTAAGTAATTAGACCAGAGAGAAATGCTCTTTGCCTCCAAGCAAGCAAGCATGGCTCTCTAATAAGTCTAAAGGCTTACAACAATTTAAAACAACTATGAAGTAAAGATGAGACTCTTGTGAAGGCTTGGAGAAATTTATACCTAGCTGTAAAGATATTCATTCGTAAAGGTAAATCCCTCTCCTACAACACTACCTGCAGGGGTGCTTCCAAGGCGGATCTTGGCTGGGCAACACTGACCTCTCATAGGACCTAGGTGAGGTCTTGGGAGAAAATTCCTGATGAAAATGACACTGACTGCTTTCATTGAAGTGGGAGGTCTGTGTTACAGGGATATAAAACTGTAGCCTTCTTTCTTTCTCACGCTCTTTTGCCTCTTTTGCCTCTTAGCCCTCTCCTCTCTGTTCTCCTCCCTGCTTGTCCTTAACACGTGGTGGCAGCCATCTTGGCCTACAATGTGGCTGGCACCCAGCCCCGAACCTAAGCCTGGCATTTTCCTGTTGCTGATTTGAATACCCAGAACAAGTGTCTGTAAAGCCTCTTGAAATTTTGCTGGATTCTCGCGTCTTTCTTCAGCCACTTGCTGCTGATCCCGGGGTAGAAGGGGACCCCTAGACCCTGCTACCATACTTTGTTGGGCACCAGAGTACCCCGGCACTAATCAGTGTACTATCACTCAGATCACTTCTATAACTATATTTAATACTGCTGTTGAAGAACCAATATGTCTCTTAGGAGAGAATACTTTCTAAATATCAGAATAAATCTGAAGTTAAATGAAAATGCATCATTTTATCTGGCAATTCTTTAAGTAGTGACTCCCTGTTATTTGTTCAAAAGTAATATAAGACTCCGTCTAATATTTTATTTACCCAAAATAAACAACATATACAAATACTTCAAGTATTGAATAGCTGATCCTTAGCTAAAATCATATTTATCTTCAAAATTTTTAAGAAAATTATGCAAAAAAGAACTTTCAACTCTTGAGACATCAGAGTGCCTGATATTGTATCGCTGAAATAGAAAATGGTGGATATTTAAGAGGTCTTGATTTCCCACAACTTAAAATCGCCTGGGGCTGGAGTGATAGAACAGTGGTCAGAAGTAAGCCCTAAGTACTGCCTAGTGTGGCCCCACCAGACCAAAAATATGCATTGTCATAGAATATTTGTGTAAAGATTCATAAGCATAACTTTTGCAAGTCCTCTATTCTCTCCCAATACATTTTGCTCAAAGACCATCTCTTCACTACATTAGTTCTCCATCCAATCATATCCTTAATGAAAGAACACTTCTGAAATTCTACTTCCTTAAAATTGCAATGCAATCTCTTAAAATACATCATGTTCTAATGAAGCAACTTTTTCATTTAATCTCAGCATAGATTACCTGAGATGTAACAAGCATGTGTTAAGCATTATGTATTTATACACTATATATAATTGTATATAATCTCGAAACGCGATAAGGAAATATAAAAATTATCTTTCAAGAAACAAATGTTTAGATGTTAGTACACCAATTATGCTGTGTTATATTTTATTATAATTGTCATTACATATTTTTGTAATATATGGAGCTGGACTTTTTATATTTTTAATATTTAAAATTTTAGCTTTTAATATTAATTAGCATCTTATTATTGCAGCAAATTTCCACTTAGATAATTTATTTACAATTCTAAATTTCTACACAAAGGACAACATGTCCAATATAATAGTTGTTGCACAAAAATTGAGATAAAGGTGCCACTGAATGTTTTATTTCAATAAATCAACACTTTTAATGACCTCAATCATCACTTAAAGCTAAACACCTGAATAAGACATACATATCTACATTGCCCTTAATAAAGGAAACTCCCCTAACCTTGCTAGATAATATAGGTTTTCTTTTAACATTTTATTATATTGCCGTGAGATATACAATTACAAAGATGTTCATGTCTGCTAGCTAATATAGGTTGAATCACCAATTATACACCATTTCTCATATGCATTTTACAGTATATTTGAAAATAAAGGTAGTGAATGAGCCTGAAGCACCTGTTGTGCTATATAGAAATGTAACTATTATTGTTTAGACACTCATCACGATGACTCCTCCGAGGTATTATACTCAATTGGTTAAATAATAATAGCGTTTAAATATTCTGTGTTGTCACTAAATTCCTCTATTGTCTAAAACCCAAAGACATGAGGTCACTCACCTATATTCCCCAGATACGATTCACACTAAATGTATTTTTCAATACTTGTTCGGAGAAACCAAAGCAGTAATATTCCAATGTGTCATATACATCAGCAAACAAAAAACTAAGACAAATAAAGTGGCAGTGAAAGATATGTCAATTAATTTGAATTTATTACAACATTCAGGTAGTTCAGTTTAGTATAGTTTGTGATTTACTTATTTTCCACTATACAACTTTAAGAAATTGTAAGTTAGTTGTTACAGTTAACAATTTAAGAACAATATTCTTTTTTTTTTTTTTTTTTGCTTTTTGGTTACAGCCGGCAATGATCAGGGGTTACTCCTGGCTCTGCACTCAGGAATTACTCCCGGCAGTGCTCGTGGGACCATATGGGATGCTGGGGATCAAACTTGGGCCTGCAGGGGCATGCCGCGTGCAAGGCAAATGCCCTACCCATTGGACTATTGCTCCGGTCCCAAGAACAATATTTATGTATCATAATTCCTTTCTTCATGAGGGTTAAGTGCAGATAAGCGACTTAAAACAACAAAATAAAAAAACACTAAGTTTTGTCACAAATAATGCCTAGCAAGATTGTATTATAAGTAATTATAAAGTAAAATGTTCAATATTTTTAGGAATATAATAAGATGATTCATTCTCTAAAAGTAATATTAATTTTGCCATACATATTCCCTATGGGTTTCATTAATTAGACATCTAAAATTATATCTTCTATATTGGAAAGTTAAGTTTTGAGAAGAACACCTCAATGATTGCTGGAGTTCTTTAGTAATACTATAGTAATATATTCTGAGACACTTGGTCAGATTTTGAAAATATATAATTCCCATAAGAATATCATGAAGAGGCTGGAGTAATAGTACAGAGGGTGCTTGCCTTGCATTCCACCAACCCAGATTGAATCCTGGCACCATAGATGGCTCCCCTAGCTGTGCCAGAGGTGATTCCTGAGCCCAGAGCTAGGATAAGCCCTTAGCACCATCAATGTGGGCCAAAATATAAAAAAGACAACAATAACAAAAATAATAGTATGAAATGACACATTCAAGCTATTAAATTTAACTTTTTGTTGGTTGGTATTTATGCATTTCATTTCGGCATAATGAATTTCTGGTTACGAACACAGTTAAAAACGGAAACTACATAATGTGTTGATGTGATTGCTGAGGCTACCACCTGAGTTCATATAATTTAAATAACAACCACTTTCCTTCATTGTTTCATTCTCCAAAATAATTTTCACAATATTGTTTTATTATTTTATGATGATCAAGTAAATAATGTATAAATAATTGCCAAAACCATTTTTCATTTTTTCTTTCTCTTTTAAAGAAAAAAATACATCTTTCCAGCTTTAATATAAATTTAGAAAAAATGTTGGAGTTACATAAACTCAGTTTATTGTAGTAAATTACACAGTCATCAATACATTGTTTTGATGTTTTAGGCATCAATCTAAATAACCTAAGCAAAAGTTTTCTTATTGCACTTTAAAAGAATGATTGAAATTTTAGTCATTATATCACTTTTTCTAAATTTTTCACAGTTGGGAAGTAGCAATCAGCAGGAAAGCTTTTAGACAAAAATATAATATAATATAGTGAAGTATATATATACATATATATATATTTGTAGATATTGGCATCATGCAGAGATTTTGACACACATAAGTCCAAGTGTGAGCTATTATTGCAAATGAAAAGAGATAGTTCCCAAACTATCTAATATAAGTAATTTTTCATTATTTAATGCTATTGGATGTTTCTACATTTTAGTACAATGGAGTCAAATTGTCATAATCTTACATCTCTCTGCATATTGTAACTTTCAGTACAGGTGTTTATTGTACAATGCAATGTAGAAAGAAGTGAGAATGCACAGAAAGCATTTTCTGAATCATTGTCAAAGTCAGTGTTCTGTGGGTGTCTACGCTTAAATGATACTCTCAAACTCTATCTGCATTGTAACAAATTGCCTGATTTCATTTCAACATAGCTAAGCAGTATTTCACTGTGTGACTGGATATACTATGATGAATACAGTTTCTAGTCTTAAAAATTTGCGCTGTTTCTATATCTTGGCTATTGTGAATAGTGCTGTAATAAACAGAGAGACACATATTTCTTATTGAAATAATGTTTTAGGGTCTTTGAACAAGGTGCCAAGAGTGGAATTTCTGGATCAGATGAAAGCTTAATTCTTAGCATTTTGAGATATGTTCATGTTGCTTTACAAAGACGTTGAGTCAATAATCATTCCCAAGAACAGTGTGTTAAGGTTCTGTTTTTTTCACATCCATGCCAGCACTGCCAGCATTGCTTACCCTCAGCAATCACATCAACACATTATGTAGTTTCCGTTTTTAACTGTGTTCGTAACCAGAAATTCATTATGCCGAAATGAAATGCATAAATACCAACCAACAAAATAACAAAAAGTAAGCAGTGATAATCTCACTGGTATGATGTGATTTTTAAATTATTTATATTTTATAATAGAAGAAAAACCTTGGTGTAAGGATCGCTGTGTATCTCATGTGATACTTAGGAGCATTCATGATATTTACTTATAATATTTCATAAGTAAACATTTTTGTAAATTTTGCAATCAAAACTTTATACATCGACAATTAAAAATGCTAAATATCAACCATACCAGCCAATATCTTTGTGCTTACTTATTCCACTGTCCATATGTCACATCTTCCTAAATAAATTCCAGTCCTGACCAACTTGTCATTTCATCTTATTTATACGTCTTCCTGAGTTTCTGACTACTACTTGAGGAAAGCACAATGGTTTATTTCATTGTTGCATTGCAATTATTTTAGCTTCTGAGG